>APFE030129577.1:3107-72343 GCA_000404065.3 Pinus taeda
AAAGTAATACTCAAAGGAAAAATCAATCACATCAATGGATTCCCTAGCGGAGTCACCAATTTGTCATGCGGAAAGAGTTATTTTTGCGGACAAACCTAACCTCCCTAGGAGTCTAAGACCCTCTAGTGATAAACAAACAAACAAGAGCAATCCTTCTCTAAACATACATTATTCTATGAGAAACCAAGTGTTTTTCGATCTTACCTTAGGTCCAACGCTTGTTGTAGCAGTCCAGCCTTGCTGATCCAGATGAGCTCTTCCTTCACTTTAAGACCTGCATACACTAACAAGTCAAACGATTACATAACACCTGAATATTTCATAAAACAAAGCATATTCATCACATAGACCAAGGAGTACATGAAATAATTCATTAACAACAAATCATTGAGAAGAATGGACTTATTTGTATTAAGGAAACAAAAAAGGAACCATTACAACCTGAGCCTTGGTGTTGTGCAAGCTCCTCCCAGGGTCCAACAAGAGATTTCCTCTACTTTGACAAGCTCACCCACTCCCAATATGGCAACAAAGAAAGGATAGTGATCTCTCCTCACAAGTCAACAATGGAAGTCCTAATTCCAGCAGCATTTACCCTTTGGAATGTTCAGCTTTCAACCTCTCCTCCTCTGGCCCAATCTGTATTTATAGTGTTCTAGAGGAAGTTATTCCGTTCCAACATCAATGGGATACTCCCTCTTTTGGATGGGGTAGCTCCTCTCTTGATGGGATAAGTTCCTCTATCATAGGGATGCATGAACCATCTGGAGGCGCTCATACACGTCAAACACTCTTCTAGAAGGCTCTAGAAGTGACCACAAGTAACTTTTTAAAGATGAAACTCGCGCCTTTTACCTTTACAGGGGTACGCACCCAACCTTTAGCTTACAGAGCATACAAGTACGCAGTTACAGTGTGTTTGGAGTGCGTACACGCAGGCAAGGTAGAGAGAACCTGCGTACCCAGAGATAAACATGTTTTTAAGTGACTTTCTCTCTTTTTGAAGTTTGACATGAAGAGCAGAGGTATGAGGCTTGACAAGGAGGATAATATGACTATTGATGGAGCCACATTAACTGCAGATAGTCATGGTGACAAATTTCAGTGTAACAAGGAACAACCTATTCTAGTCTTAATAAGTTGGGATCCCTCTTCCACCCTAAAATAAATAAGTGTCAATGCACAGTTCTCTTCAAATAAATAAATAAAGGTGAAATAAGATAAAGGATTCCTGTGTAGAGAGGTGAAGCAAGCAAATCCTCTGGGGTAATGTCCAGGCTAACTAGAAGCGAATAAATTCTTATGTTCCTACATGACTTAGTTGAGGTACTGTCCAGGTTTTTTGGTAGCAGAGACAAATTAGAGATGAAAAATTATACTCTGAAAATCTTAAACTCGAGCCATACACTACCCTTCCCATCTCGAAACATTATGATTATGTTGAATCTTATGTTGTGTTAGACCGTTAAAGGATAGAGGGGACCATGTCTAGTCATGGGGTAAGTGGAAAAGGCCAAAGTGATCTACATGATGAATACTCCCTAAAGAACCAAGGCCTTGCACGAAGGATTTAACCAAAAAACTGAATTTGGATTCTACCAGTGTGTTGCCAAGCATTGTAGTGGCTGCAAAACCCTCAAAAATTTTAGCCTACACTCAAGTTTTGGAGCGTACTGTGTATACTTTGATCATTCATTCCTTAGTCACTTATTAATTGACTAATGATTTCAAGCTCCCTTCTTGGATCTCAAGTGTCATTCACACTTTTATCTTTTGTATAGCAAGTGTCATTTTCAGGCATGGGAAATATCACTTATCATGCAAAGGGGAGTTCTAGTTTGCTTCAAGGGGAAATCTTTGTGAAAATGAGTTGGCCTCATCATATAGATATGTTTCGCACTTATTTCCAAATTTTCACCCACTATTAGTACACAAATGTCGTCATTATCATCACAAAGTCTATCTTTGGTTCCACACTTGTCATAAGTTGCCACAAAGGTTGTTGCATTAAGGGAAGTATGTTTTCATATGTTCTAGATTATCTACATTGTGTCACAAAGTGTCCAAGTGTGTGGTCACAATCAATTTCTATCATTGTTCACATCGGTTACAATGATCCCACACTTAATTGATTTCTGGAGGATTCCTAGCAACCTAGCCTCTTCCAAACTTCCTAAACTATGCACTCCATAGTCTCAACCCTAAATAAACAATTGTTCCTTGGTGTTGTGCAATGCTCGTTCCCTTCCTCCCAGAGCTACACATTCACCATCTTAATGTGCAGAAGCCCAACTTCCCATGGCACCCAAAACTACGCAGATGCTTCTCCGAGTGTCCTCTCCCTCATCCGCACTTCACTACCTCCAAAAACTACGTAGTTATTTCCTCAAGCATCCCTGAGTTGTGTGTTGCGCGGTCTCAGTTTCCAAGTCCCCTTTTCCCTATGAAACTATGCAATTTGTTCTCCCATGGCCCCATCTCGCAGCGTCCACTTCCTTCTTGAATTGCCTAAATTTTTCCCTCAAGGGCATTGTGCAATATTATACCTGAGTCCAACCTAGTCACTGAGCCTCCCCCCTTGACCTACTACTAGTTCTTGCTCATTCAATGGATTATATTGCAACATATTAGACTCGGGGTTTATCATGGTCATGTCGTCTTGTCATGAATGTATTGCAGATACAGAAATTTACCATGCTATGGCAAGATGATGAAGAAGGAGATGAAAAAGGAGGACATGCTAGATGACACTTAAGGAGATGAGGAGAAAAGATAATCATCAGATAATAAGATTAAATAACCCTAGGGTATGATATAAGATCTAAGATCAAGACCGCATTGAGACTCCATCTAATTCACACCCCTTTGGAGGGTAGGTATGAAGAAAAAAGAACATCTTTCATGAAATTGAGATGCGCCTTTTGGTGTTGTACGAAGGAAATATTTTCATTGTCATATCATTATGGATTCAATGACATGTATGGTCACAAACAATGAAATTCATTATGTTTTCTCTAATTTTTTTGTATCCTTTCGCAAGGTAAGGAAGATGTCATCTTTTCGCATGTTGGCTGTGACACTTTATGCATAAGATCATTTTGGTCGCCTTAGGGGCCCATATTTGTTTTATGAGTTTTCTTAACCATATAAACACCTCTCACACTCATTCACAAATTTTTTAGCATTGTATCACAATTGTCATTACGGTCGTCATAAAGTCTATCTTAGATGTCGCACTTCTTGTAGTTGTTCATGAAGCAGTCACACAAGAAAAATTGTTATTCATGTGTCATGTGTGATCAATGTTGTTAAGTCGTCAAGTATTCTAAGTGTTAGGAAACAGTTGAGGCTTTATCATTTCACCTTCCAGTTTTACTGGTCCAACACTTAGCCTTTTCCGAAGAAGCTTCCCTACCCTTCAACTTGGCTTCACCCAACTTGCCAGGATCATGCATTATGCAGTTCTCGTCAGTAGGCCGTGACCTTGACCCCTAGAACTATGTAATACATAGTCCTTGTCCCTGAGGACTGTTGCATTAGGAAATTCATGAGCCCAATACCCAAACTTCCCTTACAGAATTGCACAATCTTTTCAGTCAGCCTGTCCCAAACTACACATTATGTAAGCATAAGAAAAAATTCTACCTCCCTGTGCCCTCGAATTGTGCAATCCTGCAGGGGACTTTTCTCCCTTTAGTCTTAGAATTGTACATAATCTTCTTACAATGGTCACTCCCTCATTTTGACCCACTATTTCCCAGAAATTCCCATAGATAAACCTCCTTTCATTTCCAAAACTACATAGAATCTTCCTTCAATGGTCCTCCCCTCCTATTGACACACTATATCCAAAAACTATGTAGAAGTTAGTCAATCTTCCTCTTCAGAACTACACAGAAATATCCATAGTGGCCCCTCCTTCTGCCAACTCACTCATCTCCAAGACTGTGCAGAAGACAACCTCTCAACCCAGCCTAAACTGCGCATTGTGCAGTTTCAGGCCTCAAGCCTCAAACTTGGTTGTTGGGACCACATAATGCATAGCCATTGAGCCTCCCTTCCAAAGTTGTAACTCAGTTCCAGCTCAGTCCCTAGACTAGAATGCACCATCTTAGTATAGGAGGTTTTCACACTAATGTCGTCCTGTCATGAGTGAATTGCAGATGCAGGATCCTAGAGAGATGATGAAGAAGGAGATGAATGAGGAATATATGAAAAGGACATTCTTTTAGCTAAGAATGCAATGTTATATATCAAGGATAAATGACACCAACTCACGACCACAACCTGAGACCTGATATCATTGAAGAATCTTGTCACCAAGCCATGAGGAGGGGAAGACAAGAGTATTCTCAAGAACAATTCAACACTCAGTAGCAACAGTGAGTTGACATTGCCACATCACCAAGTAGTCCATTTCAAAAGTGTCATGTCATTTCATGAGTGGTCATATGCCACATCACTATTGTTGACCATGTATACTATATTCAAATTTATTGTAAATTGGAATTTTACAGGACACACATGAATATGGAGATCCATATAAGTTGGAAATTAATTGGAAGTTTAATAGTCATGAGGGTAGTCAAATTGTCACAAAGGGGAATCACCATCCCTTGGTTATATATACCCCCTCATTTTATGAGCAAAGGAATTTTCATCTTGGATCCTCCCACAAGTCATTAGAGAGATCAACTAGTTCTTTGAGGAGAAAGGAGTGGCTCAGGTTTCCCACTATTGGGGCTAGTGATGTACATTGTAAACATGTGTCTAGGGACTTTTGCTTAGTAACATAAGCCTTTGAAGGCCAACATGTTCTTCATGCATAGACTATGAATGTTTGCAAGACTATTTTGTGGAAGTTTTCATTTCATTTTTGCTTTCACATGTAATAAGATAGTTGAACTATTTAGGTTATTTTAGTTCTTATATTATTGAAAATGTGTTGTAATTCTTGTTATTGATTACCCATCCATGTGGACTATTCCATGAGATACTAGACAAATATTTCCTTGTTTGTTGGTTTCAACGATTGTCGCATCCTCTGTGGACTATTCTGTTGGATGTTATACAAGGACTTTTGGTTCATGTTTGTCTCTTCCTGGGTGGTACTATTGCCTCTCACTTAGAGACACTTTGTTATGAAACCAACTCACAAAATAGAAGAAGAAATATATCAACAACTTCAAAATTAGCCTTTTTGAGGGGGGAACCTCCTTTAAATTACATAAATGAACAATTACTCGATGGTATAGATCACAAGAACTCCTTTATATATATAGGACTGTGAGGGGTCACAATATAATCAGATCCTACACAACAATAATATTGTATGGGAAAAACAATAACAATTCTTCTATGGGGCACAATAATATCAATATGGGGACTACATGGGCACAACAATACAATAAGGGGGTTGCACTAATAAACAATAAGGGGCTACACTAGTAGTATAGGGACCTAACATGTCGCTCTACTCCAAAAAAGTGTTCTCCTCAACACTTTAGTAGTTCTAGATGCTTCTATATAAAATTATAATCGTCCAATTTGGAATCTTCAGTAGGTAAGTTCTTCCACTTGATTAGATACCTTGAAATTGATCAATTTCATAGCTTTTGGGTTGTTGATTCTGTAGCTTGTTCAAGTTCCAATATGATTTTTCCTTCCTCTTCAAGTTCCAACAATATTGTTTGATTTGGGAGCTTGTCACATATAACCTTCTTTAAGCATGAAACATGGAAAACTAGGTGCACTCAAGAAGATGCAGGAAGCTCCAATTTGTAATAATACCAATATTTTGCAACACCTTGTAATGACCATAGTACTTTAGTGATAACTTATTATCCTTCTTAACTTGTTGAGGAACATTTTTTGTATGGTTGTAGCTATAATAATACTCAGTCCCCAACATCAAAAATTCTTTCACGATGATGTTTATCTGAATGTTGTTTCATGATTGTGCGCCAAAGTGAGGTTATTCTTTACGAGTTGGAGGACTTATTGTCGATGCTTGATGTGATCTTCCACTGCTTAAACCTTAGAATTGTCTCTTAAAGATGATGTGATGGATGGTGGATGATATCCATAAAGTGCGAGTGCATTACAAGATACGAGATTCATTTATTCTTTCTCTGCGGTTTGTTCATGGTATATATCCTCTTCTTTTGACGTTTCTTGATCCTTTTCTTCCTCCTCTTCACAATCTATGTAAAATAATTTCTTCTTGGCACACTTATGACCTTTAGTGTATTTTCTATCACAACTGCAACAAAGCCCTTTTGATATTTTTTCCTCCAACTATTGTGGTGTCAACCTTGTAGGTTTTGGAAGGTTAGGAGCAACAACACTTCCATCTTTATCATTGTGAGTGATAGGATTCCTTGTTGCCATAATTTTTCTTTCATTTTTTCTTTCTAACCTGAATGCCTTCTCCAATGAATTAGGTTCCCAAACATGAACCTCACGTTCTATGTTATCCTTTAAAGTCCCTATGCAGAAATTAATCCTACACTCCTCTAAAATATCATCTACCCTTATATTAAATTTTTGGAAGTCCTCAATGTGCTCCACAATTGGCCCCTTTTGTTTGATATTTACCAATTTCTTAAAGAAGGTGTTTCTCTTTGTATCCTCATAATGTGCTATCATTTCCTCCATAAAAATTGACTAGGTGACAAGTGGCTTATGAGAACAAATCCATGTATACCATACAGATTGATTTGTTTCTAAATACAAAGATGCAATATGTACCTTTTGTGAGGGTTGTGCATCATCTAGATCAAAATATTTCTCCATCTGTAGTATCCAAGTTATCATATCATTGCCATAAAAATTCCTCATATCTGTCTTTGGAATGTGGTGGTTCTTAAATGCCACATTGGAGTCTCTAAAATCTTAATTGATATTCCTTTTATCTTCGTCGTGATTTTCATGGATTGCCCTATCACCACTGGGATGCCTTTCTTCTAGCAACTTTGTCAAAACTTCCTTCAACTCTTGTATCTTGACGTTCATCATTTCTTGCATATCTGCTTATAAATCATCATTTAAAAATTCCATGTCCCTTTTTATATCATCTATCCTAACATCCATCATGGCTTCTAATTCATTTTTTGTTACTTTTTGCGAGAACGATATTTGTTGCCCTTGATCTCGCAGTTTTGATATACCATGTTGCATTTCTTCCTCTTCTTCATGTATCTGTTGTAGCGGCTACAAAACCCTCCACAATTTTAGACTCCATCCAATTTTGGAGCCTTCCTTGGTTTTCTCCTTGATTTTTGCAAACACTCGGGCTCATCCCATGAGCCTGTGTCGAGTTTTTACACCCTCTTTGATTGACCGTTCACCAGTTGTCTTTTAACATGTTGGTTGCAATGTCATTATTTTGGTCTTGTTCTAGCTATATCCAAGGTCTCTCTTCATGTGTACAAGTTTTGTTTGCTATGTAAGCACCTGTCACACTCACACATAGATTTGTATGCAATTTTTTGCAAGTGTCATCACAGTCGTTCGACAATTTATCTCAAATGTTGCACTTATCACTCACACCCTTTAGTCAGTCACACTGAGCATGTTGTCTTGTTAGTCTAAGGTGTCTTGTCATCGAGTCATGATGAGTGTGTGTTCACAAGGTCATGCATAAACGACTTCACTCACTCACACATTTAACCATATTTTCAAAGATCCGTCAACAAGACCACCCTCCACTGAGCTGCACTGCGAAATCTTAGCCCTCAGTGACCAAGTATTGTTGCCCAAAATTGCACAGAGCATGAGGTTGTCTCCCTGGCAGTCTGCTCTACTCAATCCTGGAATCGACCTAGCTAATTGTCACCCAGAACAACGCAAAATTTATTAAGAATATATCTTAATATGCGCTACCCGCAAGCCTATCCATTAAGCCTCCCTCTGGTCAACTCGAGAATTTGACTGGGAAATCACCTCGGTCTTCACTCCTCCCAAAAATTGTGCAGAACCTATCATCCTACCTACCTCCACTAACTAAAGAAATTGGGCAGACATGAGGGACAAGCACCCACTACCTGTCACTATACTGTCTCTGAAAATTGTACAGTTTTTTCAGTCTGTCCCCCTGTCAGTAGACCTACTGCCCATCTTAAAAATTGTGCAGTTTTCTTGGACTACTGACTAGTTGTTGAACACCTCGCTCAACCCAGAAACTACACAGACATGTCTTGCATGAATACCTCCTAGATCTGTGTGGTTTTTTCCAGCAAGATCTTGCTCCCAGCCTCCTCTGGAAATCTATGCAATTTTCACTGCTAGTGCCCCTTACTTCCATCACTATATTCCTGAGAAAAATTGCGTAGTTATGGCTCCCAGCTGAGCCAGATCCCGCAGAATGTCACTGCTATCCCAGAATGCTCAACCCAGCCTCTCAGTGACCTCTGTGCAGTTTCTCTTGACAGTACCTTGGAGCCTCACATCCCAACCTGAAATGTGCTTTGCGTAGTTTCATAACCTTGTCCTCTCTCCCGGTAACCTGCACTGAAAGCGAAATATGATGCATCATGGTAGAATAGGGGATTTATGGATTTGATATCGTCTTGTCATGAGTGATTGCATATATAGGTACATGGATGATACATGGCATGATGACAAATGAGATGAACAAGGAGCACATGCTAAGAGACTTGTTTGTGAATGAATGAATACATGAAGCATGTCAACTACCAACAAAGTGAATGCATGCACATGAAACATCAACCGAACACCAAGACCATCGAAGACTCTGCACACCTTGCCATGCGAAAGTGAAGCTATGATACAACAAGAGCACGCTTATCACTCAGCAGCACAATAGCTCGACATGGACACCACCATCAACATGAACATACCAGCACTATCATGTCAATCCATGTCATGAGTCATCTAGAACACATCACTATTGTGGGCCATACTATTGTAATCAATGTAATGTAACATGGAAGTCCAAGAGACCCACATATGAAGTTGAAGAGTCATGTTAGTTGAAAAGTCATGTAATTCAAGCAGTCATGAGGGAATTCAAATATTCACAAGGGTCAATTTCAACCTTGGCTATATATACCCCTCATTTTTACATGGAAAGGACTTTTCACCTTGCCTCCTCCTACATAGACTTGAGAGTTTGTAATCTTTTCTTTGAGGAGTGAGTAGTGGCTCCAATGCCTCGGTATCGAGGTTAGTGACGTATGGTGTATGGATGTGTCTTGGAACTTTCACTTAATTCAGAAACCTGTTAATATTCCAACACATTTTCTCACATATTGTATTTGTTTGTAAGTCTATTCGTTGGACGCTTGTAATGCATGTTGTTATAACCTATACTAAGATAGTTCAATTATTTTGGTTTTTTTACTGCATATGTTGTTGGAAAATGTTTTATATCAGTTGTTCAATTTGTCTTGCCTGTGTTGACTACTCTACTCGACACTCGACAAATCCATTCTTGTAAACTTGTAATAATGATCGTCACACTCATGTGGACTATTCCATTGGGTGTTGTACATGCTATCTTTTCACTTTGTGTTGGTGACTGTCGCATCCATGTGGACTACTCTGCCGGAAGCTGTGCATGTCATGCTATGTTGTGTGTCTCTAACATAGTTGGGACTATTCCATCTCAACCTAAGACTCACTCTCACCCTCTCCCTCTGCAGTTAAAGAACTTCGATGAAAGTTACACTAAGCACTCACTAGGCATACGAACCTCGTTGTTTGAAGACTAAGTATACCACTCTCATGTGTTGACAAGCAAGAGATAAGGCATATATTTAAGATAATTGCGACTGTGACATCATACTAGATGGGACTCCTACACCAAATGATTTTAGGTCTAGTTGGGACTTCATACGGGGGAGATCCCTTGAATGTTGGTGGGTCCAACACCGTCAACATTTTTGGCACTAGAAGGAGCATTGCCAGTTATTTATGGTTGAATGTCTTCTCACCCCCACTCATACATCATCTGGTCAAGGTAGTAACTCACTCTCTATCACCCACATGCAACTCTAAAATCAATTACTCCTCCCCTCCCAGACGTGAACACGAAATTTCGTATCAGCACCTTCGCTATGTTCATCCCATCACCTGTCAGTTTTCCAAATTATTCAAACTGATCCCAGGAATACAAGATATTCCATACGCATCAAATAAACTAAAGACCACTCCCACAAGAGTTGTTGTCTCATCAGTGGAAGAAATAGTTCTTGCCACTCTCAAAGGTTTAGCAAAGGCTGTTGAGAATGGAGAGGAACCTCCAATATTCTGACAAGGAGAACAGGACACCCTCATGGTCTTGGGCTCAAACTCTAGTGTAGGAGGTGGAGGGGAAGGGAACGAATGAGCTGGAGGCAGAGATGAACCAACAAACTCAGAGGTAGAACCATCATATTCTAAAGAAGAGGAGGAGGATGAAGAAGAAGAATACATGGATGACCAAAACTTGGAATGGATGACTCAGGGACCATTGGCTCTCTCGGGTGCTTTGTACAAGATGCCAAAGCATTCAGAGAGGATATTGAAGAAGTATGAACCTAACAGAATAGTGAAGGAAGAAGACCACTTGCACAACTTCTACCTATAGCTGCTGACACTCGAGGAATGGGGTGCTTTGCACAATATGCCAAAGCATTCGGAGAGGATATTGAAAAAGTATGAACCTAACAAAACAGTGAAGGAAGAAGAACACTTGCACAACTTCTACCTACAGCTACAGACACTCAAGGAATGGTTGATGACGTTGCATGCATATTGCTTTCGTGTACCTTCGATGGCTAGGGAACAGTATGGTGTCATATCCTTCCTATCAACTCCATCCAGAATTGGGATATGTTCAAGAGAATGTTTTTGGAAAAATTCATTGATGACAAAACACCTGCCATGTTACTCAAAGAGTTGGGCAGTCTCAAGATAGAGTCGAAAGAGAAGGTAAAATACTTTAATCAGAGGTTTTATGCATCTTGATTAATTTTGTAGTAGACACAAAGCCTCATGACTCCATCACTATCGACTATTATACATATGCACTTCCAACCAGTATTGTGTATTTCGCCAAGCGGGTTGCGAAACCAACGTTACTTGAAAATTGCGAAGAGGATATCGATGTGGAAAAGGACCTACACATGGTTGGAGTCATCAAGGATGATGAAACAAAAAAAGACTCCAAAGATGTGAGTAGGAATCCCCAGGCTACCGCAAGTAAGGGGAAATCTATGGAAGCAAGTGACATTGAAACCCTTACTTGTCTTGTTAAGAACTTGACAACATAGGTGTCTAAGCTAAAGCAGTGAATGAACAAGACATTTTCTAGCAGGCGGCCTTCGAGACAACAAAAGAGGAGCTTGTCATCAAGTAGCAACAACTTACCAGCTAAAACTAAACAGAGCTCCAACCCAGTGTTCCAGATGGAAATGTGCACGAACTCCATGTTTTTCTCATTCCATGAAGGCCACCACCTTGAAGGCACTTGTCTGGAATGGAAATGAGTTGTGGAATTGGTGTGCAATAGTTTCAAAAACATGGTAAACAATGCACAGTGTCAACGAGAAGATGAAGATGATGAAGAAGATGCTACATCTGATGATGCACCAGGTACTAGGTAGGTGATCAAATTGTATCAATGCTCGCACGCAACATAGAAAATGAACACTAAGAAGCAACCCCCAAATAAAAGTGGTCGATACAATCTCAGAAGTCAAGGGGCTCCCCCTACTATTGGAGAGATGCAAGAGAAACTTGAACTGTTGAGGAAGGTTGATCCACCAACCCTATGAAAGCAAAAAGCACAAAGCAATCCCGAGAAGACAGCGACAAACAAGAGTACATCCATGAGTAGTAAACTTCAGAACACTCTGCTGGACAATACAACACCAGTCTAACACAGGATACCTCGGTGAGTTTACCCACTCTTGATTAAAATATTGTGGAATATATGAAGAAAAATCGTGCAAACATATATTTTCTTGAGTTAGTTAAGCTCAAGGGTTAATGAGATATTCTGATGCGTGCATTGGGGCAAACATCCACAGACAGCACAGCCTCTACCAGCAAGGGAGCATGCACATCTCCTGGTTCACTCACAACTGTGCTCATCAAACTTCGAATGGAAGAAGAAAACTCTATTTGCCCTCCATTATTGACCTCATTTAAAAAATTTAACTACAATTTTCACAACTGTTTGGTTGACTCTGGTGCATTATCTAACGTCATGCCACTCTCCATTGCTAAGAGGATCAATTCACAATGGAGCAAGACATCTATACAGATCATCCAACTAGATCAAACATGCGTAGCAACCATTGTTGAACTTCAGGATGTGATCATCTGATTATCTCATGATGATCGATTTCACCAATGCATAAACATTGTCATTGTGGACATACCAGAAGCGTATGGCTTACTTCTTAGCAGAGACTGTTCCAGCAAGGTGAATGGATACTTCGCCAGAGACTAGTCACACTCATGGCTTCCCTAATAGGGAAAAATAAATCAGATATGAGTGTTATTCAAGAGATACATGAAACATAATATCACTCCCATCAATGGTGAGAATGAATCGTTGTATTTTGCGGAATTCATGTTCGGAAACTGCCTCTTGGAAACACAGTCAGGGTGTTATCTCGCACAACTAGCCCCAACCCCACCAGACACACAGTTGGGTCTCCTTCCTTGCCCAACTGATGGAAATTGAATATGCACAATACATTGTAACACTAGTAGCAGTAGCAGTAATAGTAGAAGTAGTAATACTAGCGCACCAGGCGGTCTGTGTACATACAAGTTCTCAACCATTTATTTTGATGGATTAAAGACACGGGATGGCTCTAGAGCGAGGTGTGACTTGATAGACCCAAAGCACAGGAAACACACCTTCTCAAGCCACTTGGAGTTTGAGTGCATGAACAACATTGTTGAATATGAAGCACTCGTTTGGGCTTGCACAAAACCATTAGCCTCAACGTTGTTGTGCGCAAAGTGGTAGGTAATTCAAAAATAGTGGTACAAAAGGTATGTAACACCATACATTGTTTTTCACCTCATCTCAAAAGTTATCAACAAGAGGTATGGCGACTAATTTATAACTTCCATGCTTTCAATATCATTGTTGTGCCAAGAATGCGTAATGCAGTTGCCGATGCCTTAGCTAACGCAGCTGCTAGGATGACACTAGTTATAGATAGCTTTACTATTGAAATTTTGTATAAGCCTTCTATCCCTAATAACATAACTAATTTATGTGTTTTTGAGGATGATCAATAGATACTTCACTTCATGGCCAATACTGATGTCTTCAAGGATGTAGTGATTGATGAAGATGAACACAAGTAGTCTCTACAAGCCACAACTGATGACAAAAAATTCAACCTATTCCCTAAGGGTGTGGTATCTCTCGAAAATATCTATGACTTGCAGAATCAATTCCAAGGGCGAAGGAATAGAAAAACACACAGTTCCACCATGATGTATGAACATATCAACCTAGGAACATAACAAGAATCGAAGTTCATAAATCCCGGTATGTGTTACACATCACAGGAGCAAAAAACCTTTGTCCACTTGTTCAAATAGTATCGAGATGTGTTCATGTGGACATACGATGATCTGAAAACCTACGACATGTGAACAATCCAGCATGTGATTCCAATCAAAGAAGGGGTTAAGCCATTTCAGCAAAAGCTAAGAAAAGTACATCCATCACTTGACCCCCTCATACAGAAAGAACTAACTAAGTTGTTGGATCCATGGATCATTTACAGAGTTCATCATTCTATGTGGCTTTATAATTTAGTTGTTTTACATAAGAATTCTGGGGAGATCCTCTTATGCATTGATTTCCAAAACTTGAACTGTGCCTCGGACAAAGAAAACTACCCTATGCCATCAATATAACATATTTTACAAATAGTATCTGCGGTAGAAATTTTTTCCTTCCTCAATGGCTTTTTAGGATACCACCAAGTTATGGTACCGTAACTTGATAGAGTAAAAACTACCTTTCGTACCAAGTGGGGTACATTCACCTACAGGAGAATTCCATTTGGATTTGTGAATGTAGGCACAACATTTCAGTGCACCATGGACATCGCCTTTCGTGGACTTATCAGATAGAACATATTGGTGGGCCTTGATGACATGACTATCTTTTCCAGAAAATGTTCAGACCACATACGCCATCTGAAGAAGATATTCGAGTGATGTCGAAAATACAGTATATCCTTAAATCCAAATAGAAGCGTATTTACAATGTCTGAGGGGAACCTCCTCAGGCACATCATTTCCAAAAGTGGGATCAAGGTTGATCCAGACCGAGTATGGAAGATTACATAGATTCCTCACCTAGCTAACAAGAAAGCCATGCAGTCCTTCTTGGGAAAGATAAACTTCCTCTGGAAGTTCATCTTAGATTGTGTGCAGATAGTGAAACATATGCAATACATGATCAAGAAAGATGCAGTATACAACTGGGGTAAGAATTAAGAGAATGCATTCACCCATATAAAGTAGGCTATAGTAGATGTGCCTGCACTTTACAACCCAAATTTTAACAAGGATTTCTTGCTATACACCTTCGCCTCCAACAATTCCCTTGCTGCAGTACTCAGAAGGATGAGCTAAATGACGAACGTCCCAGCTCCTTCATGAGTGCAAGGATGCAGGGACTCGAACTAAACTACCCCACTATCGACAAACAAGCATACGCAGTATACAAGGTGGTGAAACACTTCAGACCCTTCTTGTTGAAGAACCAATGCATAGTCTTTGTGCCACACCCAGCAGTCAGATCACTACTTGTACAACAAGAGCTAGGTGAAAGACGTGCAAACTAGATGATAGGCTTGTAAGAATATGATCTTGACATCAAGTTAGTTCACAATGTCAAGGGTAATGTTCTTTGAAGACTTGAAACAGAAGCAATCCATGCACAGGAGGAAGAATAAGAGCTCGCAGGTTCAGAGCAAGAAATCAAGATGTACGATGTAGAACGAGCACCACCCCCATCATACGGAAACTCTTGGTACAAATATGTGCACCATTACCTTGACAATGGCACCATACCGTCTCACTATATCCATGAGACAAAAGAGGGCACTTCGCCTTAAAGCATTACCTTATCAATTGGTGCACGAAGTGCTTTAAAAAAATCACAGTAATATAATTTTGTTGAGGTGCCTGAAGGCACATGATTCAGAGAATGTCTTGCATGATCTGCATGATGGACTAGCTAGTGGCAACTTCGCAGGAAATACCACTCCGCACAAAGTCATGTGATCTGTTTTCTACTAGACCACATTATTCAAGGATGCACATGCTTATTCCCGTAAGCGCCTAGTTTGTCAACGATGTGTCCACATAACATGAAGGTCAGTAGCCCCACTGCACCCTTTTGCAATGAATGAACCATTTCAACAGTGGGGCCTAGACATCATTGGGGAAATATTCCCACATTCGTTGAAAAAAAAATCCTACATCCTATCAGCTACAAATTACTTCACGCGATGGAAAGAAGTAGCTCTGCTTAAGCAAGTGAATGACGAGGAAGTCATCAAATTCCTTCAACATAACATCATCTCACAATTTGGCATTTTGGTATCACTTGTTTTTAACAATGTAACTTACTTTTCATCTTTAAATATTTATGATTTTGCATTACAATATGGTAAATCTTAAAGGTACATATTTATTGGGTATAAGGATGGTTTAAAAGGTTATAAGCTTTGGAACCCAAAAATAAGGGAGGTTGTGTAAAACCATGATGTGGTTTTTATAGAGGAGAGATATTTTATTAAACATGAAGTCCTACCAAAGGAACTTGAGAAGATAGAGTTTGATCTAAAGGAGGAAAAATCATACTCTACAGTAGAAGAGGAATCATAAGATGAAGAGCCATAAACTCCAGCTGTGAGAAGATCAGTTCGATAAAGATGGCAACCATAAAGGTATAGTCCATCAACTTTCTATTCAAGTTTTTCTTTATCTATTACTTATGATGATCCCAAGACTCTCAGGGAGGTAGTAGATTTAGAGGATGGTAAACTCTAAAAGAGTCCATGGTTGATGAAATGGCATATTTGTACAAAAATGAGGCATGGGATCTGGTGGAGTTTCCAGCTGGACGGAAACCCATTGGCAGAAAAAGCGTGTTTAGGAAGAAGATGAATGTAGAAGGCAAGGTGGAGAAATAGGAAGCTTGGTTGGTAGAAAAAGGTTATTCCCAGGTGTCGAGAATCGATTTTGGTGATATTTTTTCTCCTATTTCCAAGGTAGCTTCTATTAGATTTTTATCTATTGTTGTTGCTTTGATTTTGAGGTAGAACAGATGGATGTGAAGGCAACATTTCTTCACGGGGATCTGGAAGAAGAGATCTACATGAAGCAACCCGAAGGCTTTGCGGCGAAGGGTAAGAAAGAACATGTATGCAATTAAAAAAGTCTTTGTACGGGTTAAAACAATCACCAAGGATGTGGTATCAGAAATTTAATAAATTTATACAGGGACTTGGCCTTACAAGAAGCAAAGCATATCATTGTGTGTATTTTAAATTAATTGGTGACCATGTTATTTATTTGGTCTTATATGTGGATGATATGTTGCTGATTGGAAATAACAAAGAAATTATCCAACAATTGAAGACCCAATTGTCCTCCAAATTCAACATGAAAGATCTTGGTGCTAAAAAATATATTTTGGGCATGGAAATTAAACGAGATCGAGAAAAGAGGAAGCTCTGGTTAAACTAGAGGAGTTATGTGGAGATAATACTTCATGGGTTAAATATGTAGGATAGTAAACCGATGAAGGTTCCTATTCTTGTAGGTGTAAATTTATCTATTGAACAGTGTCCCAAGACACAAGAAGAGGAAGAGGATATGTCCTATGTTCCATATGCAAGTGTAGTTGGTAGCCTGATGTATGGAATGGCTTGTACTAGACAAGGCATTGCACATGCAGTGGGGGTATTGAGCAGGTTTATGTTAAAACCAAGGGAGGAGCATTGGACAACAATGAAGAGGGTTTTCAGGTATTTGCATGGAGCTAGTGATTATGGTCTGTCCTACAAAGGAAGACTAGGATTGGACAAAGTTTTGGACATCCGTGGCTTTTTTGATGTAGATTGGGTTGGAGATATGGATCAGAGAAGATCTAAAAGTGGGTATGTGTTTAACTTATTTGGAGGTGTAGTCAATTGCATGAACAAGAGAGAGTAAATAGTGGAACTTTCAACTACAGAGGCATAATACATGGTAGCCACTCATGCAAGCAAGGAAGCAGTTTGGTTGTAGAGATTGTGTTGATGTATGGGGTTAGTACATCGAGCTATAAGGATAGACTGTGACAAACCAAGTGCAATTTTATTTGCAAAGAACCCTTTTTATCATTTAAGGAAAAAGAACATCGTGTTTAGTATCGCTTTGTAAGGGATATGATTCGGGGAAAAAATGTGTTTATGGTAAAGGTGGACACTTTGAGAATATTGTAGATGCATTGATGAATTCCGTGAGCACTAAGAAGTTTTATTGGTGTAGAGAAACAATTAGGATTACAGGGCTAGACCAATGATTAAGCTCTCTTGTGGCCCCTTGTGGAAATAAAACAACAACTACAAGAACGTTGGGTGTGTGTTATATTATTTCCATAGCTAGCCCCACGCACGGGGGGTTTGCAGGAGGGAGGTAGCCCCACTGCATGGGGTTCGAGGCAGCACCTTGCTTTGGGTAAGGGATCCCCCAAGGCACTTTTTTGGGCTTAAAGCCCAAGTTTTGACTATTTCCGATGTAAAGACTCCACGAAGTATGATCATGGAGCGCGATGTTGTAATTGAGTCACAAGGTTGTTTGCCCTTACTTTTTGTAATGTAATGTCAGCTTAAGAGTTCTACCCATGGTCCACGGACCATGGGATTGTATAAATAGAGTGAGGCTTTAAGTGTAAAGATATATAGAGATGCAGGTAAGATCTAATGATGATGAATTGAGTCTTGGTGGAAGTGTAAAGTCATGTTTTTGGTCGTAGAATAGGAGAAGGCTCTGCAGCTGAGTGCGCATAGGCCTAGTTGTCCGCAGTTGAGTGCGCAGACCCCTGCAGCTGAGTGCACAGGGTGAGTCGAGTCTATAACCATGGAGAAATTAATAAATAGAAGTTTCTTATCATTCTATGTGTCTTTTTCCTGTTTTATGCATTGAAGTATATCGGGTATGAAATACAAGTTTACTATTTATATGTTGCACGAACTTATATGAATATGTTGAATAAACAAATATAAGATAAGTATTTGTTTTTGCGAAGTTAATTAACAGTTATAAGAAGATATGTAATATCTGTTGTGTAACTTAGGAAAAGAGCACAAATCGTTGGCTTAGCAGTGAAAAATCACCTCAGCCCCTGATTAGGGATGCATGAAGGCGAATATAATAGAGCATGAAGGCCTCACAAGCCAGGAAAGTGTGCAAAGTAACCTACACGAAGGTATTTATAGTTGGACTAAACTGACCCCTCAGACATCTCAAAGGTGTGGAAACTTGGTTCTAGCATCCACCCATACTACTTCGGGTGAGACCTCAGTCCACGCTCCATGGGCTGTTGCCGAAAGGGCCAGTAGTATAGGGATTTGTTTGGCTAATTAACTTATAACCTAGGTCAGGCCCCATCAAGCCAACAAATGGTTCCGTTGTCGGGACCAGAATCTGCATAGAGATGTCTGATGTCGCATCACTGGAAACCAACTAAGAAGGAGAATGAAGGGTGGTTGGACAGGAAAATTCACGAATTCGTGGCACATGAGAATAGGAATCTATGACTATCGAAGGAAGATTGGTTAGATTCCTACCCATACACGGAGATCCATGAAATTTTATTCGCATCTTTCCCTAATTAGTTGTGTGAGTAGACCACGAAGCTAGCAAATAGCTAAGGAAGATCGAAGCTCGATGGACATGTGGTGTGGACCCCAGAGTTGGTGCACAGATTGGAAGCATCAGAGGATAATATTGCATGTTTTGTTGATCATTGGTTCGATCGGATTATAGGAGGATTCCTTACTGAGTTCGCGGTAGATACTTCGGTTAGCTATAGTGTGGCAGAGCGACGCTTTCTCAAGGGACCACAAGGTAAGTATGTAAAGTCTCTAAACACTTTTATTAAAATGGTATTGTGCGAAAAGCGGATTATGCAGCTACATTGATGTTCGGGGCTACGTGAAGTGGGAGAATTTATAGAAATGAAGGAAGTGCAGGACTAGAGACTAGCCCCTTGATTTCACCTCCGTGAGGGGACAAGGAAGAGCTCGTGAAAGTATCTCCACGAAGTGCAATCCATTTGATAAGGCAGAGGATTCCATGCACACCATCTCCACCCACACCACTTCCAGTTTCACCATCATCACTTCCATCTTCACCCGCACCACCTCCGCCACCACCGTGTTTTAGGATGGCAAGCTTGATAAAGTTGCACATGTTCAAGGGAATAGGAAATGAAGATCTGGATCAGTTTTGGTTTGTTTTAAAAGCCGTATGGGAAGCACAAGGAGTTACAGATGATAATATCAAGAAAGAGACATTGTTTAGAACTCTATAGGATCCCACTGAACTGGTACATCAAGCATTCAAATGATAATCCAAATGCAGGAATCGTGGTTATCCAAGCTGCACTAACTAGGGAATTTAGTAGGCAGAAGTCAGAAGCGCAGTCGATCAATGGGTTCAAAGAGATCACAATGCTACCAGGTGAGACTCCTTGGGAGCTGGATCAGAGGCTAAAGTGCATGATTCACAAAGCTAACATGACTCTGACGGATGGACAACACTACGAATGTTTTGTAGCATCATTATTGCCGCATTTGAGGAATGCGCTATCGCAGCAAAGGTTAACAACTGAGGCAAAGGATTTAGGTATCATGTTGAGGCTGCATGAAACCCCAATATAGGATCCTAAATTGGGAGTTCATCAAATCCATGTGTAGCTAAAAAAATTATGCCTTGAGATGCCAAGTCTAAAACAGGACAGAACAGTCCGACCAGAAGTGCGCAAAGAGGTGTGGTGTGTGAAATGAAAAGGTCAGAGACATGATAAAGACCATTTCCTGGTATTCACGAATTACCTGGTGGGAAGGGGAGCGATGCCATTAAGACTAGAAGCAAAAGCAACATCGAGCGCGACGTCTGCTCTATGGTGCACGATTTATCAAATAGGAGGAAAGCATGCTACAAACAACTGCCATTTGTTGCAAGAGTACACGCAAAACTCGCAATAGTTGTTATGTAATTTTGGTAGATCGGTGGGACACGATGAGCGCACATGTAGAAGTTATGAGCTAATGATGGATAGAACTCCCACCTATAGGGTTTAGGCCGAAATGCGGCCCCTAGACCAAGGAGCAGGGATGGCGCAAACCAGATTCCAGGGGCATGGACAAGGCTGAGGTGGAGGACCTGGGAGAGGTTGTGGACAACTGATATGCTACAATTCCGGAGGGTTGGGACATAATGCCTACAATTGTACAAATATGATGCATCCATCATGTCTGTATTATACCTTGTTTGATCATGAGACAGAGGATTGTCCTATGCTGATAGCTAGGATACGTGACAATGGAGCGCTACCACGTCCCCCAACTCAGAACCTGCAAATGATGAGGTCTGAGCAGCACGAGGACGATCCAAATGTAAATATTATGCTCCGAAGTGGAATTACGATGGGAGATGATAAAGGAAAACAACCTGAATAAAGTACTTGGGTTCGCAAAGCTTCGGTGAAAGAAGTGGAGTTTTATTTGGAGCATGCCCGAAAAACCTTTATGGGAGTTAAGAAGAGCTTTGTTGATGCCTCCACTTCAGGAAGAAAAGATAGACCGGAGCCAGAAATGGACCCGTCGATGCTCACAATGTTCTTGGAAATGTGCATGAAGCTACTGCGCGATAGTAAGGTTGTAAAAGTATTGCAGGAACTCATTAACAGATGCACGTGAAGTCCGAAAGATTGGAAGCATAACACAAGGACAAGGAGAGAGATGAGGCTAACCACGTAGATTGGAGAATATGAGATGGACCAAGTAATTTTGGATTTAGGGTCGGATGTGAACGTTCTACCGAAGTAGATATGGGAGCGCATGGGGAGGCCTACGCTGCAGTGGTCTCCTATTCAGCTGGGCATGGCTAACCAACAGAAGATAATACCTCTGGGGAAATTGCAGGGAATCACTGTGGATATTGAGGGAGCGAGTGCGGTAGCAAATTTTGAAGTGATAGAGATTGTTGATGACGGCAATCACTACCCCATGCTCTTAGCAATTGATTGGGCCACTGACATGAATGGGGTGATTAATCTGAAAAAACGCAAGATGATTTTCAAAAAGAAGTCTCTGAGTGTAGTAATAATGTTGGACCCTGCTAAGGGATTGTGCTACACCAATCCAGTGCGCGACTATGAAAGTGACGATGATTTGGACTACATCTACAAGATAACCGTGCAAGAGAAAGACTGGGTAAATCCCACTATAGATGGAAGAATTTCATGGGAGCACAAAAGCTCCTATACTTCATATTCGAATGAGGAGATAGAGCGATGGAAGAACCAGTTACATGAGGTAACCATGTTGAACTGTAACATGATGACAAGATCGTTAAGATGCGTATTAATGGAAATGAGAGATTTACCTACTTACGATGGATTAGGAGAGGCAGATGCTTTCCTTGACCAATTTGAGAGGGAGGTGCCGGAAAAAAACGATTCGAAGCCTTGAATTGGGTACTACGCACTACACCCTGAAGGTGGTGGGGTATGCACAAAGGAAACTTTGATGACTAGCATGCTTGTAGGAGAATGATGCACACATGATTTGGAAAAACTAGAGGGTGGTCGATGGTTAGATACAATGGTTGGGATAGTTCATGCGTGCATCTATCCAAGTGGGCACAAGCATACGAAAAACAACCTGCGACGATGCACATACACTTCGCAATGGGAGATATGATCAATAAGCATGTGTTGGGGGCGGGGGGGGGGAGGGGCAAATACATGACTGACTCCTCAAATTGGAATGACAGAATGTGGAAATAACCAGTGCATAGATAGTTATCGACGTGGAAGCCTTTAATAGGGTGTGTGAAGCACTAAATAATGTATGCAATGCGCATCGAAGTGATTGGGACCTATGTGTACTAGCATTCGTATGGGCTTATAGGGTGACATGCAAAAAACTAATAGGATGGACGCCTTCTAGGCTGGTTTATGAAGCAAGCACTGAAATACCAATGAAGTATATCATGCCTAGTTCATGCATAGCAGCGCCTACGGATACAACAGATTGCGAAGACCTGAAAGAAGGAATCATGCTGCTGGAAGAAGAAGGACGCTTGGGACTTGATGAAGAGATCCAATGGGGTAATCTTAGGCTCCAAGAACTCTTGGATGAAAAAGCTCATTTGAGGGGGAAAAGCACCACAACAAAAGAAGAAGTCAAGAAGCTGGAGGGAGGAATGAAAAGGGATTTTCTGGATAAAAGGAATGTGGTGATAAAATGGGATGCGCACGATTGCATTGATAAATTTGAAGACTACCGCCAAGAGTTGATCAGTTTGATGCCTTGGATTGGACCACTTATTACTAAAATGATCCTAGATGGTGGTGCGACACAAATGGTAAAATGTGTGATGCAAGTAGTAAGGTTAAAAGGGGAACTATTCCAAGAAGACGTAAATGATGATTGGGCAAAGTCGGATACAGGTGGCATGACCACCTGATTAGCCGTGGGAAGCACAATCTTAGTGCTCCAGACAGTTGAAAGGAGGTGCGAGACTATAAATTACTCTACTCGAGAGTTGTGCGATGTCAAGACTACGCGCATAAGCGAAGTGTCACAAGGTCTGTGACAGTGCGAAGGTAGTTGCACTGTCACACGAGATGGATGGAAAGTGACTGTTATAGTCACTATTCATGATGTGATGCTTGGTTTGAGACCAAATGGAGTGGGTGATAGGCATTTAAGGTGAGCTTTGTGGGCAAGATTTGGGAAAATCATCTGCCAAGGGAGCATTGATGGACCGGATTTGGGGCGATTAGTCAAATTTGAATTCAAAAGGCGCTATAAATTACAAGTGTTGCCCAACAAACAACACTTAGTCATTTGAGAATTAAGATGTCATGCACCCAAATTATTCTGAACCGGACCTGTTCATCCTTTTGCAAGCATTGTTTGAGCACTCAGTTGAGCAGTTGAGAGATTTTCGGATGAACAAAATGACAATGTCAAAAGAAGCTAGGGAAATCGAAGAAATGACCACCAAAGAGGCCGCGCAGGTGATGAAAATAGAAGATGCCCCTGAGAGCACTGCGATAGTTGCAGAAATCCCCAAATCACTGCGCACGTTGAGAAACAAGAAAGATAGGCTCCCCATGATTCTGGTGCGCGTGTCCCCTCGAAACCCACTGCAAACTATGTTAACAATGGAAGAAAAGGGGAAAGTGGTTAATTTGGAAACCAATGAGGAGGAGGAAGACCTGGAGGACATCCTGGTAGAAGAAGAAGAGGACGAAGACATGGAGAAAGAAACTGAGGGCACAGACCTTCTAACCAAGCTACCTGCATATGTTCCACCGTGGAAGGGGAAGGCGAAGGTGCCCATGGATATTAATGAGAGCAAAAGCTCTCTACAGACTTCACTTTTACCCGATTATATCATTTTCGAAGGAGTGCACATGGGATGAGTGCCAAGTTTGAAGTTCAAAGATTAGGATCTCACTGACCACGAGAAATTCCCTCACTTGGCGACTGTAAACCGAAGAAAAACATTGTGGCACGAGTTGTAGAGTTGGAGTTGCGCAAGTGGTTGTGCGACGTCGAAAAGGTAGGTTTGTTGAACCTGCTCTGGGTGCCACATTATCATCTCACTCCATGACTATATTCATCATCAAGCAGCTGCTCTGCCTGGTGCATGATGGGTATTTGTGGCTGGAGGAGCCTGCCCCCATCACGGACCACCTGATCCATCAAATTACCCGACTCCCTTGTAAAGGGGAAAACCCAACAGACATTTCAGAGGGAAAAAGTAGTGATTTGGCCATTGTGGAGGCCATGAAAAACAAATATCAGCTGGAGAAGAAAAATATGGGCTACACAATCTCCAGTATTAATGACAAGGCAGTTAGAGTCGCGACTTAGATACTAGTGGGTAAGGTCATGCGGAAGTGTTGCGCGGATGAGATGCTTGCACCGGTGGCTGCACATGCTGAGCAGTGTTCAGAGGGAGTCCAATTTAACTAGTCTGAATACTTGTGCCAGGAGTTCCCGGGGAATTTCTGTGAGGCATAGGAATAGGGGAAAACCTTACACTATGCATGGCTTCTGCTGTCCATAGTGCTAGTGGCTGGGGAATTGCTTGAGGATAGCCAGCTCCCCACAATTGCGAGGGATCTCCCAGAGGCCACGAAGTATGCTTCACTGCGGGCCACTAAAGATGCACGCAAAATCCAAGATAGTAAAATATTCTAGGTGTTCATGGAGATGAACATCAGAATGGGGATTAACTGTAAGTCGCAGTTATTACAGAATGTCTATAACAACTTACAAAGCTTTGTGGAGTTTAAGGAAAACTTCCATCATGTGTACATCAGGGCATGCAAGGACCCCGCAAAGAAGTGGAATGAACTACCATACATGGCCATGTATGACATTATCTTTGACGTCCTTCAGGCGTGGCCACTAGAGTGGCACGCTGCAACCATCTCCACAGTGGAGGCAAGCAAGTCTACAATAGGCTCTAGTGCCTCCTTCCTTCTCCTATTGTGTCATATTTGTAAATCCTTCAATCCTATCCCAATTTGTTCTTAAGGGGGGATGTTAGGATATTCCGACACATAGGAATAGTTAAGTTCAACTTGGTCTAGTATAGAGTTAGGTAAAGTGTGTTTCTTTACTATGTACATTTGTAACTTACAATCCGACGGTCACGATATGTAGTTATCCGACGGTTCATTCTCTCCTCGGTATTACTGACACTTGATCCGTGGCTTGACACCTGATTGGTCCATGAATTCTATTTTAAAGCGCATGGAGGGTCATTTGTAGGTTCAATGTGCATGAGAGAAGCTTATGTAAATTTTCATTCTTTTATTAATAAATTGCCTGTAGTAGCCACGTTGGCGCAGGCCGTGGACTGTTTCCCTCTTTGAGTGTTTTAACCACGTCAAAATACTGGTGTATTGATCTGTGATCTGTTTGTGAGCGGTGTCCTTTTGGTGTTCTGTCTGAGGAACTTACCCTGTAAATTCCTACAGAGATAAGGTAAAGTTGTTGAAGTATGTATAATTTTTGTATGTGTTAAGTTCACCAACTCAAGATGGCCATTTGGAAGATAAGGGTCTACATAGTTATAGGTCAGAGACAATGACATATAATTATTGAATATAAAGGATAGGTCTTGAGATCAAGAGATAAATAGTGGCTCTCAGGTTTTGCAACATTCCAGTGGAATTTTGCAATGCATGGGTGACAATGAAGGATCTAGGGCTTGCAAGTCGCAGGTCTTAAAGACTTTGGCATCTAGGATTTATAAACCCTAGAAACAAAAACCCCATCTAATCATCTCCACTGTTAAAGGCAAATCTAACCCTTGATGTTTAATGTGAGGACAAGGTTGTTGAATAGGTCCAAGATTAAGAGGGAGCTAATCTTTTTCAAAAGGTCAAAGCTTGACTAGCAAAAGGAGTGAAAGAACGTAGCAAAAACATGAAAATGAAGTGAGCAATTTGAAGCTTGCATCAAGGAAAACAATTAAAAGACAAGAAGTTCACTTACCTTAAATGGAAAAAGGGAGTTGTAAAGATCCTAATGAATACGATATTGAAGCTTGTCGATTGGTTTGTTCTTGATTTATGAATGAAAGTTGAAAAGCATGAAGCAAAGCACTGTTACAATATGAGATAGTGTTGAACAATTCAAAATGGTAGCTTATTATATCAATTTTCCTTAACCTTAATATTTGTGTGTGAACTTAGTCTTCTTGTGTTCTTTACTTAGATCTTTTCATCAAACAAATATCAAGAGAAACAATTAGCAACAGAGGATGTCGAAATTAGGCTCTCAGCCAAGGCAAAACCCCTCCAAGGGGAAAACTCGAAAAACTCTTCTCTTCTTATAGAATCTGCTTTCAGTGAGACAACAAAGACCAAAACCCTAGACCAAGTCCTTCTCGAAGTACCAAGTAAGCCCTTCCAACAAGTCCTTTCTTGATCCAGCACTAACTAGCTTCAAACGACAACCTCGACCTCCCAGCTTCAGCACTGCTCCTTCGACCTGCAACTTCGGCCCTGTAGCAGTTGCAGAAACCCTAATCCATCTTCCTTTTGAGACCTTCCATGAGCAAGACATCTCTTCCCAAGGTCAACGAGGTCATGACAAAGTATTCTTCCCTCCAACAATAAGAGACTGCACTTCGTCCTACTGCAATGCGGATCTGCAATTTCGGCCTCCTTCTGTAGCTGCAAAAAACCCTAGACTTCTGCACGTGTGGGAGAGAGATAGCCCAAAAAACAAGGGTTCTTCTTCTTCTAGACCTTCGCTCTTGTCTTCTTGCTTCCCAACTATAGATCGAACCTTTTCCTTGAGATTGAACTTATTGGTGAGTGACTGAAAAAAAGAGGTCGAACTGCTCCTTTATATAGCCTTTCTAAGGGGTCGAATTCCCTTCTTGAGGCCAACTTGCACTTTTGCAGTTTCCAAGACTTTCTAGACTCAAAAACAATTATTTTTCCAATTACATTTTTCCTGCAAGGGCCTTATAAACATGATGTTGACTCCTTTGACTCATGATAGTAAATCTTAAGACCTAACAAACCCTAGAAACATGAAGAACATGCTTTTACCTAGAAGACCATCAGCATGAAACCCATGCTTTAATAATAATAACCATTGTTCAACCTCTGAATCTTCTGCGTTGCTGCTGATTTCTGCATTGTTGCTAACGTTGCTCTGCATTGATCAATCTCTGGTCCCCAGCTACTGCATTTGTCCTCCGAACACTCCATTGCATCATCTGACACTAAGTCCATCTCGCTACTACTGAATCTTGGGCTCCCGTAGCAAGGACTTAATCCAGGAGGTCAACTCCTCAAGGATCCTGCCCATCTATAGCTCTTTCGAACTACAGCCCTAAATCTCCCCACAACCTCCTAGAGATGTGGTTGCCATCTCTGCCAAATAGAAATGTCGAATGACCTCCTCTCTCGACTGGCCTATGCACTCCCTGTTGGAGCTTGTAGATCTGCCCCTCTGCTGTCGTTCAGCATGTGAAAATTCAGACTCCTTGGCTGGAAGTCCTCTAAGGAGAAAATTCCCCTTCTATGTGTCTTTCTCTTTTCCGACGGATTTCTGCCATGGCAGAAACTGTGCCCTTCAAGCACTGCGTTGAGGCTTTGTGTCACTCCCTCTGCCTCTACAAACTCACGAACTAGAAATCGTACTTCTCTGTCGTCTCACTCAGAGAGAGATTTACTCGGATCTGCTTCCCGACAAGGACTGCACAATCCCTTCAAGGGGATTCGAATTGTTGCCAAGTGCAACTTTCGGCCTCACTGCTTAGCACTTGATCTGCTTTTCCTGTGTCAAAATCAACGCTCTCATACCATGTGAAAATTCCTAGACTCGAAGGAACCCCTACTGCAGCAAATCTGAATCTACTTCACCTGCTTGATTTTTAACATACATTAACCAAGTTATTCTTCTGAATATTGAAGCAAATTACTTCTCCAGCCTACACTAATTAAATATTTGATCTCATGAAATAGAAAACAGAGCAAAGAACAAGATACATAGGACACACTTATTTTTGGACACAACAGTCCCCAGAAAAACCCAATGCGGGAAAATCAGTGCAACAGCTTTGAGCGTTTATTATTATGCAGGAGAAATCTTTGAATACAAATCTAGGATGCTCATCTAGCAATCCTTTACAGAGAAAATACTGGCGGAAAATCTGAGTGAGTTTTACCTCATTTCGCCCGGTAGAATTCCCGCTGATCCGACACAAGGCTGGCTAACTCCGGTTATCTCGGCGCTGGCCCTGCGTAGGCTTTGTGTCAGCCCTACGTCACCTCTTCTGCCCTCTACCACAGCTATCTTGGATGTTCCCTGCAGTTCCGGCTTCCACTGACAAGCAGTTTTCCTCCTCTACGCTGGCCCTTCTAGCTCTGCGTTAGGACTGCGTTGGCCCAGATTGGACCAGCGTCAGCTGCCTCTCTGCAAGCTCTCTCCGCCTCTTTGTCAATATTCTCTGAAAAGACCTCCCGGATTCCTACTGCCCCTCTGCTGCAAGATCTCCCCAATCGATTTTCCTCCTGAGAACTTCTCACCTTAGAAAATCGATTTCCTCAATCTCACTGTGTATGTTTCCAAATGAACTCCAAGCCTCCATTGTATACTTTTCCTGTTGAGTCTTCAACGGCCGAGTTTAAGTCTCTAATGAATAGCTAAGATTAAAACATGACTTGATCCACCTTCTAGATCATTCTCACCCATATTTTGATTAATACCCATTAATATTTTAATTTCCCTAAATTTAGACTTAGGAACTCCATTAAAAATATAAATTATTTTAATAAAATACAATCCGGGTGGAATTTCACCAAACGGTTTCTGGGTTCTTTAGAACTCATGTGCCTTAGCCTCTGCACCAATTTTCAAGGCTAGAGCACTTCCAACGCTACCAAAAACTAACAGAGGGCTCTTTATCTATCCCTTGTACTAATGCATCCAACCCCTTCCGCTATGTTCCTCCCTCTTTGGAGTCCATGCAAGAAAAAAAGGGTAAGGGTAAAATGAAAAAGAAGGGTGATATGAATATCAAAAGTTATTTCACTATCACACCCTCCTTTCCATCAGATGCACATGGTCCTCAAGCTAGTAGAAGTCATATGCAGCCCACTTTAGATGACCACTGGAAGTAAGAATTGAGGGAGATTGCTTGTGATTACATAGCTAGATGGTGGTATGATGTTGATATCCCCTTCAATGCTTCCCGTTCACCATATTATGAGCCTATGTTTGATGCCATATTTGATGTTGGAAAGGGCTTCAAAGGCCCTACTATGCATGAGTTACGGGGGTCTCGTTTGCGAAAGGAAATTTCCTCCATTGATGAGTATTTGAAAGATTTCAAAAGCTCATGGGCAAAAACAGGATGTACCATCATGTCAAATGGATGGACTGATCAAAGGAACCGTACCATCATAAATTTTCTTATCTTTTGCCCATAGGGAACCATGTTTCTAAAATCAGTTGATGCATTTGATAGGGTGAAAAATGGACAATTGTTGTTTTAGTTGTTGGATGAGGTTGTTGAGGAGGTGGGGGTAGCTAATGTTGTTCAAATCATCACAGATAATGCCTCTAACTATGTTCTTGCTGGTAAACTGTTAGAGGAAAAACACAAAACCATCTTTTGGACCCCATGTGTTGCACATTGCATAAACCTCATGCTTGAGGATATTGGCAAATTAGATTGGGTCAAGAACACTGTAGAGCATGCCAAAAGCATAACAAAATGTATCTACAATCATTCATGGATTTTGAGCCTGATGGGGAAAGACCTAGGGGGCAGGGATATTATTAGGTCTGCCATCACTAAATTTGCAACATATTTTTTAACATTGCAATCTATGCTTTCCCAACATAGAAACTTGCAAAAGTTGTTTTCCAATGATGAATGGAATGAAAGTCATTGGTCTCACAAACAGGATGGCAAAGGTTTGAAAAAGAAAGTTAATGAAGAAATATTTTGGAAAAGGTAGCAGAGATTGTGAAGGTTGTTGAGCCACTGGTTAAGGTGTTGTGGTTGGTGAATGGGGAAGATTGGCTATGGACTTCATTTATGAGGCTATGTATCAAGCAAATGAGCAAATAAAGAGAGCATACAAGGATAGAGTGGCAAAGTATGGGCCCATTTGGGCAATCATTGATGAAAGATGGAATAGTCAACTCCATCGCCCTATACATGCAGCTGGATATTTTTGAACCCAAGGTATCATTATAAAGCTCTAGATGCAGGAGCTTTGGGTGGGTAGGTTAGAGATGGATTGATTGACTTCATTGATCGCATGGTCCCCATGGAGAGTGATCAGCTAGAGATACACCAACAGATCACTTGTTTCAACAAATCCACAGGTACCTTTGGCAAGAACCTAGCAAGGATTGCAAGGGAAGCAGATGAGTCAAGTAAACAAACATTTTCAATTTTCAAATTGTTATTTTCTTAAATTGTTTATAATTTCAAAGTTGGATATAATTTGTAATTTTTTTGAGCTAACTCATTACACAACTATGTTTTTGCAGCACAATGGTGGGAGGCATTTGATAGCCATTGTCCTCAATTGCAGAAGCTTGCAATTCGTATTTTGAGTCAAACTTTCAGTGCTATTGGGTGTGAGCACAATTGGTTTGTCTTTGAGAGGATTTACACAAAGAACATAAATTGTTTGAATCAAAAATGGTTAAATGATCTAGTCTATGTCCAACACAACCTCCAGCTCAAACGCAACCAATTGTTGAACAAAAGACTTGATTCAGATCCCATTGTGTTGGAAGATATTGATCCAACATCAAATTGGGTAGTTGTTAATTTTAGGTATGTTCTATGCGGAGAGCAAATTTACTTCAATTTTCCATATTAGCTCAATATCAATTCCAAATTAGCAATCACATTTAGCATGATAGTAAAATGCAGATAGAACATAAACATAAATCGCAAAAAACAAGCCAAGACAAGAGGACACAAGATGTGGCGCCAACCAAGGACAAACCCCAATGTGGGGAAACCCTTGATCAATTCTTCTTATGTTCTTCAATAGTTCAGTAGAGAGAGAGAGATAGTACATATACGTCAGAAGTCAACATTTTGACTTGTCATAATAAGAGCAAAGATCTTCTCTAAGAAGATGACACGAGGTAGCTGATCTAAACTCAAGTGAAGGCAAACTGCTTCAACTAATCCTCCAAGGTGATTCCATCACCATGCTGCGCCCATCACAAAGTTGCACCCATCACTACTATGTTGCATCTCATCATGCTACAATAATCATCACTGTGTTGCACACATCATGCTACACTTCCTCATCACTATACTGCATCTCAACATGCTGCACTAATCATCACTGAGCTGCACCACTATCACTGTGCACTATGTTGCACCATGTTGTGCCCATCATGCTGTCACCTATCACATCATTATGTTGCACCATTGTCCGTCCAACTTGTCCTGATCTCTCAGCCCATTCACGGCCATCTCACTGCTCTTTTGTCGACTCCTCCAAGTCTACTTCCCGCCTGAAAGTTCTCAGTTCGACTCCTATTGTGTCTCTCTACTGCCCGTCTGGAAGTTCTCGGTTCGACTCCTCTGAGTCTCTCTACTTCCCATCTGAAAGTTCTCTTCTCGACTCCCTCTGAGTCTCGATTTCCCTCCTAGAAATCCTTCTGCGAACTGTCAAGTTGCTCCTCTTCGATCGTTTGTGCAACTACAACACTGATCCGGATTCCTTGGCTAGAAATCCACCTCATAAGCAACTCCCTCTACCTTGGTCTTGCCCTGTTAGGTATTGTTCGAACCACAGTTGCCCACAAGCTTCACTCCTGCAAACTGCCCACAGCTTCCTTCGCCCCAGCAACTAAAGGATTGAGCCTCTTAGCTCTGCGCAATCCAGGCACCAGCAAAACAACTCCCCCAACCAACTGCGTCAGCCCTCCTGGCCTCTGTGTGGCTCTACGTGAGCCTCTCTCTGGCCCAAAATGATGGCGCAGTCCCTCTGCGTCAACCCTTCCTCTGTTGCTTCTGCAAGGATCAGCTACTGTCACTCAGGACAGTTGATTCCACTGCAAATGCTCTGCTCAGCTAATGCCTTCAGCGTTCCTGTGATCTACAACCATGCTCTGATACCATGTTGAATATTCTAGGTCTATCTATTAAAAAATTAATCTGTATTCTGCTGGTTTATTTCTTCTACTTGTTTAAATTCGAACAAGTTATTTAATACATTTAAATACCGAAATAAACACAATATACTCACAACATCTACAGATCATCAACTAAAAGAAAACAAGCACACAAGTGACACTGGTATTTTTGGACAAATGTCCCCGGAAAAACCCAATGTGGGAAAACCAGTGCAGCTATTCAGAGGGTTATATTATTATGCAGTCTTTCTGAGTACAACTGGGTGCGTAACGGACACACCCAACCGAGAAAAATACACGGAAGCAATACCTCTATATCCAGAAACAGGTATTCAGAAAACCTGTCCCACAAAACCCTCTCCAACACAATTGAAGCTCAGAGCTGGCCCTTCTGGCCTCTGCATTAGCCTCCTACTGACCTACGTCAGCCCCAGCACCCTCTGTGTCAGCCCTCTGAGGCACTGCGCAGCCTTTAGGACCCTCTGCGTCACTCCAGCAGCCTCTACGTGGATGACGCAGTCCCTCTAGCCTCTGCGCTGACTCAACTGGGCTCTGCGCAGCATGGACTAGTTGCTTCTCTTGCTCTCTCTGCTTCTGTGCTGGTCTCTCAGTATTGTCTCTGCCTCGTACTCACTACCCCTCGTTGTTGATAACTGATTCAACTTTGCTTAGCAACCCCGCTCTAGCAAAATGAATGACTGATCACTCTGGTGTGTTCTCCAACTGACCCTCAAGCCTGTTCTTATACATTTCTCGTTGGTCCTTCAACAGCCAAGATTAAATCTCTAATCAACGGCTAAGATTAGATATGCCTTGATCCATGTCTTTTGGAACCTTCTAACCCAGTTTTATATTAATACCCATTGACATTTTTTTTTTCCTAAGTTTAGACTTAGGAACTCCATTAAAAATATTAATTATTTTAATATCTCCCAAACCAGGTACAATTTGTCCAAACCATTTATGGGTCTTAGAGATCTCATGTGCTTTAGCCTCTCCACCGATTTTCATGGCTAGAGCACATCCGATGCTACCCCAAATCAATAGTTTTCCATACCATGGCATTGTCTGCCATGTTAAAGAAACATTGTCTGCCATATGTTGTTTGCCATACCATGCCATACACAGTGTGATGATAATATATAATGCAAACAGAGTGTAATGCAAGCTTATACAATGAGTGCGATATTAATTACAAATCACAAAGTATACCATACATATTGAAATGCCATACATGTATTACAGTGCGTTGTAATTACATACGTTCTACAGAAATTTGATGCTAACGTCACTGTGCTTTTCAGAGAGTCACCCGTTATTCCATATGCGGGCCAGAGATTATGACATACACGGATATACCTTATGCGAAAAGGGATTGCGGTCATACCATATTTGAGACAGTCCTGTAACAGAGATGCGAGAGCATTTGATACAGAGTTATGAAGCCACCTGCGAACTTCTATATTCCACGAACTAGTAGGTATGCAAACCAATCAACGGAATATTAGACCTGCGTTTAGGTCACTCCATTGATGTGTTATGAAACCTTCGTCTCTGACTGTGTTAGCCTTCATCACTGCGTATTAGATAGGGCATCCTTTAGGCCAGCGGTTAGGGCTTCTACATACCAGCATTTAAGGATTCTCCTTGGACTACATAGGAAGACTTCCTTTAGCGCAGCGTAGGTGCCTCTATCTTCAATGTGATATTCAGCTCCATGGCTGTAATTTAGGGCAACATGTGGATCTATTCAAACAACGTCTAGGGCTAGCGAAAACCCTTTAGGACAGTGTATCCCTTTTGATCTCTCCTACCACCAAAACCCAAAGACAAGTGGAGAGAGATCACAAGAAATGATTGTTCAAATGACTTGAAGGCCACCTCTATTTATCCTAAAGGGTTGAGGATATGTGGGGCCAATTTGGTTGTTGGCCGACCTTGATGAATTGTCCCATAACACAAATAAATTCATATCTTCATGAATACATGTCGGAATTGGACGATCTTTAGATCAATCCTACACCTCTCGACAAGAGGAATCTAAGAAAAATATCAGCTGCCATAAATAAGAAGACCCACATGGAGTTTGGCCCTAGTTTCCAATTTTAACAATAGTGGAGAGTCATCGAGCAAAGTTTGATTCTGATGAGGATCTTGATTTGGATTTATAGACGGAAGCATTAGTTGAAGAAAATGTTCAGTTGCATGCAGATCCACTTGTACCAGCCTCAAGGCCAGCCCCAAGTCCTCCAATTGCAGGCGCTTCCTCTACTCAACCACGACGAAAGCGCATATCTCGTCTGTCTCAGCGTGTCGTTGTTGCGTAGCCTACTAGTGCTACCACTTCCACTGCTACAGTTGCAGTTGGAGCCACGGGTTTCCCTGTCTGACTCTGATTCAAACTCTGAGCCAGACGATGTTGGCTTCTCTAGCAGTAGCCAGTAGTACTGCTGACTAGTAATGTTTTGTAGTTTACTTTTGTTGTAGAGGCCATTTCTAGCTTCCTTGGTTATGTGTTTTTGTTTTGATCTCTATATCACCATTCATGTATGTATTGGAGAGTGCACTGGGTGCAATTTTGATATAATGGATATATTCATGAGCCTACTTTGATCACATGTTGCCTTTTCTCTATATTCTAAAGCTTTGTGTTTGGAAACATAAATGAAAATCTTTAAAATTATGTTTTTTTATAAATAAATAATAAAATTATATATATTTAATGTATTTTTTACAATGACCGAGTCATTGAAATCAAACCGGCTGAGTCGAAGTTAGAGTTGGAGCCGACCCTCGGTCGTTTTTGAACCAGAGTCGGAGATTTAAAACATTGCCCATTATGCAAAGGAGCATCCAGGGATAAAAAGGGATGTCAAACCAATAGAACCGCCACAGCCTATGGAGAGTGATCAGTTGGAGATACACCGACAGATCACTTGTTTCAGCAAAGCCACAGGTACCTTTGGCAAGAACCTAGCAAGGATTGCAAGGGAAGCAGATGAGCCAGGTAAACAAACAATTTCAATTTTCAAATTCTTATTTTGTTAAATTGTTTATAATTTCAAAGTTGGATATAATTTGTAATTTTTTTGAGCTAACTCATTACACAACTATGTTTTTTGCAGCACAATGGTGGGAGGCATTTGGTAGCCATTGTCTCAATCGCAGAAGTTTGCAATTCATATTTTGAGTCAAACTTTCAGTGATATTGGACGTGAGCACAATTGGACTGTCTTTGAGAGGATTTACACGAATAAGAGAAATTTTAGATCAAAAATGGTTAAATGATCTAGTCTATGTCCAATACAACCTCCAGCTCAGACATAACCAATTGTTTAACAAGAGACCTAATTCAGATCCCATTGTGTTGGAAGATATTGATCCAACATCAAATTGGGTAGTGGAGAGTCATCCAGCAAAGTTTGATTCCGATGAGGATCTTGATTTGGATTTACAGACAGAAGCATTAGTTTTAGAAAATGTCCAATTGAATGCAGATCCACTTGTATCAGCCTCAGGCCCAGCCCCAAGTCCTCCATTTGCAGGCGCTTCCTCTACTCAGCCACAATGGAAGCGCACATCTCGTCTATCTCAGCGTGGAGCTACTGCGCAGCCTACTAGTGCTACCACTTCTACAGCGACAGTTACAATTGGAGATCATGAGGAGGAGCCATGGGTTTCCCTCTCTGACTCTAATTTAGAGTCTGAGCCAGATGATGTTGGCTCCTCTAGCAGTAGCCAGTAGTACTGGTGACTAGTGATGTTTTGTAGTTTACTTTTGTTGTAGAGGCCATTTCTAGCCTCCTTGATTATGTGTTTTTGTTTTGATCTCTATATCACCATTCATGTATGTATTGGACAGTGCATTGGGTGCCATTTTGATATAATGGATATATTCATGAGCCTACTTTGATCATATGTTGTCTTCTCTCTATAATCTAAAGCTTTGTGTTTGGAAACATGAATGAAAATCTTTAAAATTATTTTTTTATAAAACAATAAATATTTAATGTATTTTTTACAACGATCGAGTCATTGCAATCAAACCGACCAAGTCGATACCGAGTCGAAGTCAGAGTTGGAGCCGAACCTCGGTCGTTTCTGAACCAGAGTCGGAGTTTTAAAACATTGCCCGTTATGCAGAGGAGCATCTAGGGATAAAAAGGGATGTCAAACCAATAGAACCCCCACAGCCAAGATTTCCAGGGAAGACATTCGGAAACTTCTTCAAGGGGAGTAGCACGAGACCACCCCCTTACGGTAACAGATTCACCCCAAGAGGAGTAGGAGCAAGAGCTCCCATGACAATTAATACTATAGTTGTTGAATTGTCAAACACAAGTCAGTGGAAATCTTGAGGAACTACTAATAGAGAAAGGAGCACAAGAGAAAGTAGCACAAGAGGACGAAACTCCTTGTCTAGAAACTCACAATCTGACTCAAGGGGATTAACCCAGGTTAATTGTTGGGCATGTGGAGGACTCCATTTTCAACATGATTGTCCGGAAGCTTCATCAAATGTAATGCATCAAGCACGAAAAAAACCATCATCAAATACCCAAGGCAATCATAAAATCCATACAGTAGTCAACAATAACCAAGCAGAACATCAATCCACTATAGTGGAATCCTCAAGTACTATTAACGGTATAAAACTCAAAATCTTATTTGATACTAGTGTGACTGATGGTTTCATTTCATTATATGCATTAAATAAATGTGGGTTGGCAACCTACAAGAACGATTTCAAACAAGTGGAAATGGCTTCAGAAAAACTCCAATCCGTAGACTTAAGTGTTGAGGAATGCAAAGCTGATCTAGGGATCTATTCGACTAAGTTAAAATTTTATGTCACAACCCTAGGAACTTACGACCTCGTCATAGGGAGGGACTGGTTAGAAGCTCATCGAGCATGGGTAGACTGTTACAGGAAAAAAATTCTTTGTATAAATGATGAAGGGGAGAGATCCAAATCCAAGGTAATAAGAGGAAAGTATTTTTGCACTTCATCTCAGCAATGCAAGTGAAGTGTTGCTTAAGAAAAGGTTGTCAAGTATATGCAGTTCAAGAAGTAAGCAAAGAAAAAAGACTATACTTAAAACAATATCCGGTGTTATCCGAATTTCTAGATGTTTTTCCAAAGGAGCTACCAGGATCACCTCCTAAAAGAGAGTTGGATCTCACAATAGAATTGAAACCTGGTACAGAACCAATCTCTAAAACACCTTACAAAATTACAGCTCTAGAATTTCAAGAATTACAAATTCAGTTGAAGGAACTATTGGATATAGGACACATTCAAGCCAGTATTTCACCTTGGAGTGCTCCTGTAATTTTTGTCAAGAAGAAGGATGGTTCCTTGCAGTTCTTCATAGACTACCGAGACTTAAATTGAGCTACACTAACGAATCGGTATCCAATGCCTTGAATTTATGACCTTTTCAACCAAATCAAAGGAGCTTTTGTCTTTTCAAAAATCGATCTACGATCAAGCTATCAGCATTAAAAATTAAGGAAACGATATCTCTAACACTGCATTCCGAACATGCTTCGGGCATTATGAGTTCATTGTGGTACCATTTGGATTGACCAATGCACCAACAGTGTTCATGAACCTTATGAACAATGTTTTCAGCAAATATCTCGATCAATTTGTACAAATCTTCTTAGATGATATTCTCATCTACTCCAAAAATGAGAAAGAACATGAAGAACATTTACGGATAGTATTATCTTGCCTCAGGGAACACCAATTATATGGAAAGTTATCCAAGAGTTCTTTCTTTCAGAAAAAGATTCATTAGTTGTGTCATATTATATCTGGTGAAGGGATCTCAGTAGATCTTGAGAAAGTAAAGGCAATCATGGAATGGTCGATACCGAAAAATGCGCATGAAGTGTGAAGCTTTATGGGTTTAGTCGGCTACTATCAAAGGTTTGTAGAAGGATTCTCCAAAATTACAAAGCATATCACAACCCTCCAACGTAAAAGAGTTAGGTATAAATGCACTGAGGAATGTCATAGAACATTCTTTGAACTTAAAAGATTGTTGACCAGTGCACCAATAATGCGAGTACCTGATATGGACAAAGACTTTATTGTGTGTACTAATGCATCCAAGCAAAGATTAGGTGCAATATTAATGCAAGACAGAGGAGTAATAGTGTATGCCTCAAGAAAGTTAAAGCCTCATGAAGAACTCTACACCACGCACAATTTAGAGTTAGTCGTTGTAGTGCTAGTTTTAAAGATATGGAGACACTATCTAGTAGGGAGAAGTTTTATGCTCAAAAGCGGCCACCAAAGTTTACAATATTTGTTTACTCAAAAAGACTTGAATGCTAGGCAAAAATGATGGAGTGAATTCCTAAGTGACTATGACTTTGGAATTCCATACATTAAAAGAAAAGAGAATGTCATGGCAGATGCTTTAAGTAGAAGACCTCAGACATTTTCCCTCATACCTATCAAGGTAGACTTGAGGAAACGAGTACTAGAACACCTCTTGAGAGACAATTGGTACTTAAAAGTAAGATTCGAACTAGATAGTAAAAATCCAAAGGAACCTAAGCTCGAGGGAAATGACCTAGAAAATGATGGAATTTTGCAATTCCATGGAAGGATGTACATTGCTGATAATGGGGATCTTTGAAACACCATCCCTTAAGGAAGCCCACAAAGCATTGTATTGTGCACATTTTGGTGTAAATAAAATGTATGCTAATACAAAGAAACTCTTCTTTTGGGCAGGCATGAAACGCGATATTGTCTGATTCATTGCAAAATGTCTTGAATGTCAACAAGTGAAGGCTAACCATTGTCATCCAGCGGGTCTCCTACAACCTCACGACATTCCTATCACCAAACGGGAGATAATTTCCATGGATTTTATCATCGGGCTACCTGTAACTCCACAAAAACATAATGTCATTCTGGTTGTGACGGATAAATTAAAGAAAAACGTCCATTTCATTCCCATAAAAGATACTTACGAAGTTGTTGACGTAGCTCGGGTATTTATAAATGAAATTATCAAAATTCATGGAGTACCTAAAAAGATCATATCAGATAGAGATTCACGATTCACTTCAAGATTCTAGACTTGTATGCAATCAGCCTTAGAAACTTAACTAAATTTAAGTACAGCTTATCATCCCGAGACTAATGGACAAACAGAAAAACTGAACCAAGCACTAAAAGATATGTTGAAGATGTACGTTATGGACCAGCAAACACACTGGAAAAAGTAGTTGCCCTTAGTTAAATTTGCATACAATAACAGTTACCACAGTTCAATCAAGATGCCTCCATTTAAAGCATTGTACGGCAGACCTTGCAAGACACCGTTAAGTTGGGACAGCTTAGAAGATCGAGTGATAGTGGGGTCAAAATTAATTTAAGAGATGGAAGAACAAGTAAAACAAATTAGACAACGATTCAAAGAGGCACAAAATAGACAAAAAAGTTATGTTGATGCTCACAGGACAAATAGGAAATATGAAGTAGGAGATCAAGTTTTCATCCGCATCGGATCCAACAAAAGCACGATACAGTTTGGAAAAGGAACAAAGTTATCACCCTGATTTATTGGGTCATTCAAAGTTCTGAAAAAAGTCGAACCTATCGCCTATCATCTTGCACTGCCACCCCACTTACATAAAGTTCATAATGCATTTCATATATTTGTATTAAGACATTACATAACTGACAAATCTCATAACCTTCAATGGAAGAAATTGCAGGTATCGGACGAAGGAACCATTTCGGTCAAACCATTACGTATACTGTAACACAGGGTTCGACAGCTGAGGAATACCTTGGTAGACCAAGTTAAGGTCCAGTGGGACAACTATAGCCCTCGATCGGCTACCTGGGAAGATACAGAGACTATATGTCGAAAATATCCCAACTTGTGTCAATTTTGACGAACTTAAAACCTTACTTTGTATATATTTACCGTATTTGAATTGGATACTTAAGACTATTATTTTGGATTATCACATGCAAAAATAATTTTTTATTTTGTCGACATATAGTATATGTTATTTGCTTAACTCTACTGGTACGTGGATACCAATATGAAATATGTAATTTAATTAACATTGTTGGAATATAGACAACAATATGAAGTTAGTATTTGATAATCTTACTATGAAATCTAAATTATGAATTATGTTATGGATGAGATATTTATAATTTTATTTCATTACTACATATCGACATGATTGACGAAATGGAAATAAAAGAATGACTACATTTTAATAGAAAAACTACCTTACAGATTTATGGGTTGGATAGGGCCAAGTAAGTTATGTAAGCGTAAAGATCAATATTATAGATAGAAACATATATGAAATACACAGAAAATGTTATTTAAATACAATTTATTTTGAATACATTTATACATATGTTATAATATGTGGACAAGTGTTTACATTGCAGATAACATCATTACCAAAACGACCACGTGAAGACAAAATTTCAAGAATAATTAAAGCTCAATGAGATTCCATGATAGGGTGTTGACCCTGGTCCTACTAAGCGGGATGGATGTGTTGCCCACCGTTGATCCTCCAAAACATGGAGTCATTGGAGGACTGTGCGAATCTGTTATGCAACCAACTCACAAAATAGACGAAAAGAGAGATAAACGCCTTCAAAATCAGCCTCTTTGAGGGGAATCTCCTTTACATTACACAAATGAACAATTCTTGGATGATTCAAATGACAAGACCTCATTTCTATATATAGGAGTCTAAGGGGTCACAATATAAACAGAGTTGACATAACAATAATAATGTAAGGGCACAACAATAACAATAGTGTGCTTCTATGTGCACAATAATAACAATATGGGGACAACATGGGCACAACAATAACAATAAAGGGTACAATGACAATAATAATAAGGGAATACACTAGTATTATAGGGACCTAACATGCCCTATCCTTCAATAAAGTGTTGACTTCAACGCTTGAGTAGTTTTGGATGCTTTTGTATAAAATTCTCATCCTCCCATGTAGAATCTTCAGCGGGTAAGTTCTTCCACTTGATGAGATACTCTGAAATTGATCGATTTCACTATTGTCGAGTTCTTGTTTCTGTGACTACTTCACGTTCCAATATGATTTTTCCTTCCTTGTCAAGCTCTGGCAATATTGTTTGAACAGGGAGCTTGTCACCTATAACCTTCTTTAAGCATGAAACATGGAAAATAGGGTGCACTCAAGAAGATGTAGGAAGTTCCAATTTGTATGCCATAGTACCAAGCTTTTGCAACACCTTGTACGGACCATAATAATTTGGTGATAATTTATTATCCTTCTTAGCTTGCTTGAGGGACATTTGTTTGTATGGTTGTAGTTGTAAAAATACCCAGTCACCTACATCAAAACTTCTTTCACTGTGATGTTGATTTGTCTGTTGTTTCATTCTATTTTGCGTCAAAGTGAGGTTATCCTTTAAGAGTTGGAGAACTTTTTGTTGATGCTTGATGTGATCTTCCACTGCTTGAACCTTAGAATTTTCTCTTAAATATGATGTGATGGACAATGGATTATATCCATAAAGCGCCATAAATGGGGTCGTTTTTGTTGCAATATGGAAGGAAGTGTTATACCACCATTCAACGAGAGGCAACCATTTGACCCATTATGTTCGTTTATTAGATACAAAGCAACGGGGATATCCTTCCAAACATTTGTTCACTATCTCAGTTTGCCCATCAGATTGAGGATGATAAGATGAATTGTGAGCTAACTGAGTACCCAGACAAGAAAATAATTTTGTCCAAAAATTTCCAGTGAAAATAGGATGTCTGTCACTCACAATAATCTTTGGGTTTCCATGTAGCTTTTGAATTGTTTCCATAAATGCATTAGCAATTGTATTGGCTTTAAATGGATAAGATAATCCACAAAAGTGTGCATACTTGGTAAGTCTATCAACTACCACCATGATGACATTCTTTCCTTCGGACTTGGGTAAAGTTGTGATAAAATCCATTGAAATCTCATCCCAACATTGACTTGGATTGGATAAAGGTTGTAATAGACGTGGGGTCTTAATTGTCTAACATTTATTTTGTTGGCAAATCAAACATTCTGCCACAAAATTTTGAATATTAGGTTTAAGGCCATCCCAAAAAAAATCCTTCTTAACCTTGTCATAAGTTTTTAAAAATCCTAAATGCCCTCCTAAAGGAGATGTGTGCAATTCCCTAAGAATCTTTTGTTTGAGTTGGGAATTCTTACAGAGGTATAAGTGATCTTTGTACCATAACGAATCATTTTTCCAGCTAAATGTATCAGATGTACTGGATCTTGCTGCAACTTTTGAATGAGTGCCCACGCTTCTTCGTCATTCTTCCATTCATCCCTTGCTTCGTTTATCCAATCTGGTTGGATAATAGAAATGGCACAAAGCAATGCTTCCACATCCTCATCCTTTCTTGAGAGTGCATCTGCAACAACATTTTGCTTCCCTTTTTTGTAGATGATTTCAAAGTAATAACCCAACATCTTTATGACCCATTTTTGCTACTCTTCTGAAGATAATCTTTGTTCTAAAAAGTATTTAAGACTATCATGATCTATTTTTACCATGAAATGTCTTCCCATTAGGTAAGGTCATCATTTCTTAAGTGCATGTAGTATTGCCAACATTTCCTTCTCATAAATAGCTTTGTGTAAATATTTTCCTTTGATTGGACGACTTTCGAAAGCAATGGGTCTTTCTTCTAGCATTAAAATAACACCAATTCCATTTCCTGAGGCATCACATTCCACAATAAAGGTTTTTGTTAAGTCTGGCGTAGCTAAGACCAGCGCTTGGCACATTGCCTCTTTAAGATGTTCAGAGGCTTTTGTTGCTTATAGAGTCCATGAAAATGGGTGCTGCTATTTTCCCATAATTCTTAACAAACTTGCGATAATACCCTGTCAACCCGAGAAATCCTCACAGATGCTTTATGGATGTGGGGATTTTCCATTCCTTAATGGCTCTAATTTTGCTAGGGTCTACCTTAACACTTTCATGAGATACAATATGACCCAAATATTCCACCTCTTGTACTCCAAAGAAACGTTTGCAGGTTTTGCATATAATTGTTTCTCCTCCAATAGTTTGAGCACTCTGTCAACATGTTCAACATGATCCTTCCAAGACTTGTTGTAGATTAGTATATCATCAAAAAATACTAACATAAATTTTCTAAGAAAGGGTTTGAAAATGGAATTCATCAAACCTTGAAATGTAGAAGGTGCATTGGTAAGGCCCAAAGGCATGACCAAAAATTCATAATGACCCTCATGAGTTCTAAATGTTGTTTTTGCAATGTCTTCAGTCTTCATTTTGATTTGATGATATCCTGAACGAAGATCTAATTTGGTGACTTAAATTGCTCCATGCAATTCATCCAATAATTCATCACTAACAGGAATGGGGAATTTATCTTTAATAGTGAGCTTGTTGAGCTCCCTATAATCCGGACATATGAACCATAATCCATCCTTCTTGTGCACCAATACTACTGGAGCAGAGAAAAAATGTTGACTAGGTTGAATTATACCAGCCTCTAACATCTCTGCAACCATACGTTCAATTTCACTCTTTTGGGCATAGGGATATATGTAAAGCATGATGTTTGGAGGAACACTTCTTGGAATCAAATGAATAGCATGATCATGATCACGAATAGGTAGGAGGCCTTTGGAAGTATCAAATACCCTGGAATGATTGTCCAAGACTTTTTGGAGATCTAGAGAAATAGATGATTCCAATGTGGGAACCTCTAGCAAACATAATTGTGCAATTATGCTTCGATGCTCTTTCTTTAGAAGCTTTTTCATGCCGTTAGAGTTGATTATTTTTCCCAGTTTCCATGTGATACCCCTTAATTCAACTTCCTTTCCTTCCGAAACAAATTTCAAGAAAAGTTCTTGAAAATTAAAAGTTATCGTACCCAAAGATTGTAGCCATTGGACTCCTAGTACAACATCAGCACCACTGATTGGAATGGAAAGCATTGGACTATTCAACACATATTCTCCTATGGATAGCTTAATATTATGGCACTTTCCAAAGCAATTTATCGTTCCTCCTTCTGTAACCATCACTTGACATTCTGGTGCTGGATATAGGAAGCAATTCAATTCCTTGGCTATCTTACAATGAATAAAATTATGGGGACTACCTGAATCAATCAACATTGTTACATTTTTCTTCTTGATATGTCCTTCTATCTTGATAGTTTGAGGAGTGGTAATTCCAGCCAATGCATTACACGATATGGTCGGATTCATTTCTTCTTTCTCTAGGGTTTGTTCCTGGTGTGTATCCTCTTCTTTTGATGTTTCTTGTTTCTTTTCTTCCTCCTCTTCACAATCTATGTAAAATAATTTCTTCTTAGCACACTTATGACCTTTAGTGTATTTGCTATCACAACTATAACAAAGCCCTTTTGCTCTTTTTTCTTCCAATTGTTGTGGTGTCAACTTTGTAGGTTGTGGAAGGCTAGGGGCAACAACACTTCCATATTTATAGTTGTGAGTGGTAGGCTTCCTTGCTGCCATAATTTTGCTTTCAATTTTTCTTGCCAACCTAAATGCCTTCTCCAATGAATCAGGTTCCCAAAGGCAAACCTCATGTTGGATGTTATCCTTTAAAGTCCCTATGAACACATCAATCCTATGCTTCTCTGGAATATCTTTTACCTTTATATTCAATTTTTGGAAGTCCTTAATGTGCTCCACCATTGAACCCTTTTGTTTGAGATTTAACAATTGGCTAAAAAAGGTGTTGATTTTTGTATCCTCATAATGTGTTATCATTTCTTCCATAAAAATTTCCCTAAGTGACAATTTGTTTACGAGAGCAAAGTCATCGATACCATACAAACTGATTGGGTTCCAAATATAAAGTTGAAATGCGTACCGTTTGTGTGTTTTGCACATTATGGAGATCGAAATATTGTTCCATCTGTAGTATCCATGTTATGGGATCCTTGCCATCAAACTTCCTCATATCAATTTTTGGAACATGGTGGGTCTTCAATCCAACGTTACAGTCTATCAAATCAGGACTAAAATTTCTTTTGTTCTCATCACAAGTTTCCTTTACTACCCTTTCGCCATTAGTAAGAATTTCTTGTAGCAACTTTGTTAAATCTATCTTCATATCTCCCATGTTGCCTTTAAGTTTTGCTTCTATACCATCTATCTTAGCTTCCATGCCATCCATCTTAACCTCCACGTCTTTCTTTAAATCATCCATCTTAGCTTCCATGTCATCCATCTTAACTTCCACACATTTCTTTAAACTATCCATATTAGCTTCTGTTACATTTTGTGAGAGTGAATTTTGTTGCACTTGGTCTCGTAATTTTGATATATCATGTTGCATTTCTTCATCTTCTTCATGAGTCATGCTAGAGCTTTCAGGTTGCTTACTATGTGTTTCCATTTTCTTTCTTCGAGGCATCAATTAATGATAATAATGCTTCAATATGCCCTTTGAATTCCTTCAAACTAATTTTCTAGAGCAAACTTATGCAAAATTTTAAAAAACTACACACATTTTTCACTTTGTAGGAGCTCGAAGCTCGAAATTGAATATGTTGTATCTCTATAATTTAGGATCTCCAAGGTTTGAAATTGCCTCTTGCGATAACCCTCTGAGTCCTCTTTCCAACCCCACAAGTCTGATTAAGATTGGATTCTCCAAGGAAGCGTTATGTCAAATCTCCTACGATGACCTGATTATAGACTACTTCAGTGGAGCAAACATGTACGAAGTGCCACATGTCACAGTTTCGACCTTAGGACCTGAAACCGATACAAAGAAAACTACAGGTCGTCCTCTTTCTGTAACTTTTTACGAAATTTCAATCTAATGCTCAGAGATAAAGTTATGACAATTTTTCCCAGGTCACCCATTTGAGATATAATTCGGGAACCTGCAAAAACCCTAACTTCCTTGGATCATATCTCCGAAAATATAACGAGACAAGATCTGAAATTCGGACTCGAGGTTCAGCAAGATTTCAACTCAAATGGGTTTTTTTACCTTCTGAAACGTTGCAAGAACAACCAAACAAAAAAAAATGCCATGATGGCCTGTTTGGAGCAGCGAAACCCTACAATCCAAAGCTCTGATACCAAATATTATACAACCAACTCACAAAATAGAAGAAAAGAGAAATAAATGCCTTCAAAATCAGCCTCTTCGAGGGGGCAACCTCCTTTACATTACACAAATGAACAATTCTTCGATGATTCAAATGACAAAAACTTCATTTCTATATATAGGAGTCTAAGTGGTCATAATATAATCAGAGTCGACATAACAATAATAATGTAAGGGCACAACAATAATAATGGTTGGTTTTTATGGGGCACAATAATAACAATATGGGGACAACATGGGCACAACAATAACAATAAGGAGTACAATGACAATAATAATAAGGGAATACACTAGTATTATAGGGACCTAACACCCCTAGACGTGTGATGATGATTATCGGATGCCTACTAAGTAAACATCTCAATATAGTCGACATTGTCACCATTGATATTTATGAATGGGTAAATCAATATAGCAAACACCATGCCATATTCTAGTAGAGGACGGATAGGATGGGAGCGGAAAAAATTAGTAAGGATAGGATGATTTTAGAATAGCTTGGGAGTCCAGGTGAGCAAGGTTTGACTATTAAAATTATAACCAATAAATGTTTAAAATACAATTTTAAGTGTCCTCACAATTATAAATGAAAATTCAATCACAAATAACAATCCTTACATACCCTAGAATAATTATCGATATACTATATAAACCCTAACTTTGGGACGAAGTTTTAAGTAGGGGTGTATGTAGTGACCTACCTACAATTACAAACAGAATGTGAATATTAGTGTGCATACACGCATTCATATGATAGTTGCATATGCATGAACTACATGTATTGCACTAGTATACATACTGACTAATATTGAAAAATATCTAGGTTAGGTTAATAAATCAATTATCAAAGTAAATTCCTAACTCACCATAATATAATAAATATATATCACGTGGGGCCTTTGATATATACCACCCATAGATATATATATATATATTTATATAATCAAAGATATATATAGATAACAAAAATAATAAAATATAAATTAAATTTAATTTGGATATAATAAAAATAAAGTAAAATTAATACAAAATTTATATATAAAATAATTAACTTATTTACAAACATTAATATTAACTAAACAAAAGAAAACCATAATATAAAACCTAAGTTGCACGAAACGCTGAAACGTTTTAGAGTTTCCGAAACAGGTACGTTTAGAAACGTCACCTCCCAAAAATGGAAACGTCAGTCGAAACGTTAGTTGAAACATCATATATGTATATATAAAATAATATATATAAATAAATAAGTGAATAACACATTATCTTGCAAGAAAAAAGGGAATAAGACCCATAGATGACAATTTAAATGGAAAAACAAGTCTATATTAACTCTAATAGATGATTACATTCTGGTCGAGTTTCGGCCAAGTTTTTGAGTTTCGGGTGCAGGTACGGCCCAAAACGTCGGGTTATTTGAAGTTTCGTGCAAAAAGGTGGCAACCTCAATTCCATGAGTCACATAATATATATATAAACGTAGGAAGACAGAGCGACGAGAGTCATAAAAGACATTGCAAGTGACAAATAAAGGAGAGGAGACGAGAAGATAATAGGCAAGGGCGGTGGAGAGCTGAGACGATGGAATTGAGCTTATAAAAGGAGATTTTACGGAGGAAATCGAAGAAATAGATTTTTACAGAGGAGGTTTTTCTAACAAAGTCACTACAAAGGGAATTGGGCTTTAATTATTCTTGAAATTTTGGGCACGGGGGGCAGAGTACCTCAAATTTGAAGTACTTGGAGCTGGGTACTAAGATTGTGCTCAGTTTGGCAAGGAGGTTTTGATTTTTTTGGTAACAAGGAAGCGGAAGCGAGAACCATAGCAGATCAGAAACATCTTCAACCACAAAAATCTAGGTAGGTACTCAATAACAAACTTTATAAATTTTGTTTGAAAAATTACACGAGTAGTATATTATGAGCATTAATTTTGGCTATACTCTGTTAAATTCCTAATTTAGGGCCTCACATCCCAGGTGAAAATTTGTGTATCTTTGTGTGCTTGTTTGTCTCTTTATGATCCTATTGTCATTATTGCATTACTGTTGAGATTTTCTATGTATAATTGCTTAATGATATATGTAACATAAGTGAGCTTGTTTAAAGAAATCCTTTAGTCCCGCTGACCTACTCTTGTGGTCACCCAAGGAAATTATCTTATCTTATCTTATCTTATTGGAAAGTAATTATCAGAATAGAAGACCAGATTTCTTTGAAAAATCAACAGCCCTCAGCAAGATCAAAGGAACCTATACATCAATTGATGCTCTTAATTTTTTTCCTTTGCCTTATAATTAAAAAGTATTGAAAATCTTTTTGTTAGTGTAAAAAAATTGACTTCAAATAATCCATATGATACTAAACTCTTGTGTAAGAATACCAATACATATATAACAAGTTCACATAAATGCGGAAATGGTTCACCATCATTGATTGAAACCAATCAAACAGATGCTATTATGTAAAAGTTTGAATTCTGACAATCAACTCTACTTAAGAATAATAGAAACACAGCAAGACATATTAATGAAATGTACCTGCATTCACAATTTTCAGCACATACAACTGCATCCCTACCACAGGAGCACCCAACACCATCATCCGTATCATCACGTTTCTTCTTTATTAAGAATACATCTACCACTTAGTCAAGGTGCACAACTCATAACCTACTAAAGTGAACAAAGTTAGCTAATAAGCATTCATACTACAAACTAAGCTTTGCTAATCCATATATTACAAACTCCCAGCTGGAGCATGTATACAAAGAATTTAGATGTAGTAAGCAATATTATCCATCCTCGATAGTTGTCATGTCATTACTCAATTAACAGAGTACCAAACTCCAAACAACTGAGAACAAACAATTTTTTGTTTGAGGTTTAGCGCAAGGACATTTGACACCAAGTATAAATTTCAAAAAACCGATGATCTAAGGCTTCACATTAAAAGTACACTGTACATAGCAAAAAAAATAATCCTAAAATGTATGCTTTTGCACATATAAGATTATTGTTATACGACTTCTTACTATTCTGATTGTAAATGTAAACAGCAATGGATACAGAGAATATCAAATTATTCACTAGTAAATTTTCACACATTTATTGGTGATTCCACTGGAAAGTAAATATGTTGGACATCTAAACTACAGGATTCTTATTCAATGCTATTGACATATAACAGTAATGCATGCAGTATACCGAAGTTATGATTACTAAAGGATACTGCGTCTGACATGCACATATGGAGGCGGCTCATTTTCATTCCCCATCACATCTTTCCAAAAGTGTCGCTCAATTTTGAAGTCTTCCATTGAGTATGGAATTGGTAGCCGATGAAAAGCTTCCTAATGATTTCAAATAAATTATAAACCATGTAAGAAAGATGGCACGAACTTTAATCCAACAAAGACAAAAGCTTTAGATGCAAAACATCAGCTCCCAGGCCTAACAAAATACAAATAGTACCATGCCTGATTCAATATAGCCAAAACATTTCCTCTCTGAAAATAAGAACAACTAGTCACGAATACTAAAGCAAGTCATAAGTGAAGCCTAAACAACCATAACCTTAATAACAGGATCAAGAGACTATGAACCACAATGAAAACCAACATCCTTGATGTGGCATGTTAATTTACTTGGCAAACATAATTAGTGTTAATGTACAGCATCTTTTGCAGAGAAACAAAAGAAGACCTAAATATAACAGCCCATAATTCCCTTGAAAAAACTCTGAAATTCCTGACCTTTATGTTACTTGTCCGATCCTTGCACTGCAGCATGACAGAATACCCACCAACTCTGTCAGGAAACAGAACCCATGGAAACATGAGGATTAAACAACAATATCTGCTAAAAGTTTCAATGCCCAAAAGGAAGACAAGACATGAACAGTACTTCAATGGAAAATACTCCATAAAATGAAATCAAGTACGGCCCAAAAACACAAATCAGTAGAAAGAGAAAACACATGATTGAGAAGTGTGTACCTAGCAAACATGCAACTCAGAGAAGGAAGAAAAGACAAGTAGTACTTCAGATGTGTAGGTCTGAAGAACATATAACAAAAAATGCAGGAAATGTTTTGTAGTGAACGATAAGCAAAATCTCTTGAAAAAAGAGAATTACTATGAGTCCGTACTTAGATAGAGAAAGAAGGGGGGAATCATAACCTTTACAAATAATAATGAGCAGCCCACACAACCGAAAACTACATCAGGGGCACTGTATTGATGGTGCATACGGCATCTCCAGTCCTAGACATTATTTACCCATCTCGTTATGGCATTATGCCAACTTTTTCTGTTTTCAATGATGTCTCTTTCTGTTATAGCTATTTCTTCCTTTCCTTGGTAATTAACAATGTAACAAATTGAGTAAATTCACCATTATTCTATGAGATTAATTGCCTGGGTCAGTTCATTTTTTTCATACACTGGTTACACCTCAGATTCACTTCTGTGCACCTACATTTTTTCGCCAGATGTAACCCATCATGTGGGCAGATTCTTGTGTCTATTGTATAATGATGAGCCAAAAGTGTCAATATTTTTGTACTCATGTATTGTATTGTGCCATGCAAGAATAACCTCCATAAAAGTGTCTGGCGTAGCTGGTATCCCAAACCCCTTTGTGATCAGTCAATGCACATCATTTTAGTCCCTATTTCAAGATATGAATTGCTCTTATGGCTCCAACTAACTATCCCTTGATGGAGGTAACTTGCCATCATGTCAGTCATTTATGATCTAGGTAGGGTATGTAAGCATCTTCGGATCGACCTACGAGGACACGTGATCTAAGAGAACCTATAGTCTCATTCATTTCCTTTCTTTGTATGTAAAAGTGTTGTTCACATTGTAAAGGTTGTCATGCCTATTTGGAAGCATATTTATCTTATACCCCTATCATGGACCCACCCCCCACCGGCCCACTTATTTCCTATGTGTTGACTTGTCACACTTTGACAGTGGACTCGTGGAAATGATTCTGCAATTATTCATACAGTTGCATAAGTCCTAAGACAGTCTCATAGATATCGAGGCAATTCACATATCCCAACGCATTGGTCACATCCTCTAAGGCAGCTATTTACACTTGCCACATTGAAGATCTTGGAACCCCCTTCTACTTTATCACTTGTTTGAGCGATTCTTCACTTTATTTGAGGGCCAACCTCACACATGGGGACTTCATGCTAGCTATTGGGGTTATTATGACTTGTTTAAACTTGGAGGGTCAATTGCCATGCTTCGTGGAGGGTCCTTGCTTCAGATTAGGATATGGTCATGCTTCAGTGACATCTTTTGAGGATTTTAAAGCATGATTAGAGGAGCAAATCCACTTCTTGGGGCTTTTTTCACCCATTTCATGAGGTCATTTCACCTTTGGATGCAGGACATTGGCACTTTTCTTCATTGGGAAGGCTCCTTACAAAGATTTGAGGTTTGTACCATGCATTTCAAGAGGAACATTGAGCTTCTACTCCAATTCCACCTCTATTTTTGTAAGACATCTCCTCTCTTGTAGGGTTTTAGGCACATGTGGCATGTTTTGCTTGTAGATTGACTTAGTTTCCTTCCTTGTGTGGATGCCATGACACTTTTTTGTAATTCTTCTACGCAAATTTAACAAATAAAGAATGAAAAGCATGTAGAAGCCTCATCTATAAATGGAGGCTCTTCTCTCATCCCAAATTGTTGGTTTTTGTTGGACATCATTGAATAATACAAATTGTTGAAGATCTACCTATTGCAAGTATTGGCATCAGTTTTTGGAGTTCTCTCTTTCTTGGTTATCTTCTTGGTGCATTAAAGATTTGATGTGATAGTTCAAAATTTCTACTAACTTTCAAAATTAATCCATTTGAGGGGTAAGTCTCCCACTTGGAAGGTATTTAAGTATTTTATTCATTCCATCATTGATCTTGTTGGTGAAATTTCTTCCCTTGCAGAATCCACTATTGTAGGGCCCTAGCCTTCATACATTATCTTGACTAGATAAGAGATTAATCTACCCTAAAGTGTTAATCTCTTACCCTAATCCTTAAGATAGGAGTGACCAATTCTTAGAAGGGTATCCTTCTTGACCCTATAAGCCCTAATTGTAGAAAAGCACGTCTCTCTTCCTAACAACCAACCAAAAAATCCTAAAATTAAAATTCTTCTTATTTTTGGTTTGTTTAGAAAGAAATCTAATAGTTAAAAATCGAAGATTCTTTCACTCTAGTGCAAAGTTAATGGTTTATTTTATCTCCTAGACAGGTTAATTCAAGGGTTTGTGCTTAATTGTTGATCTTCATCTCTGAAAAGGAAAAATAACCCTATAGAATTGTTCTTCAAAAATTTATCTAACATTTTGTGGGCTAATTTAAAGTATTTCACAAATCTGAAATAAAATTGAAGCAATAAAAGTCACATTTGTGGAAACTCTAAGGCTAGGGTTTGGTACTCAAAAGTTTATTAGTAATCATAACTAGCCTAGGGGGATTCAGCATATATTTGCAAGTTCTTGTTTGGTTCATTATTATACATCTTTGTAGCTTGTTTCTAACACTCATTGGGCTGTTGTTACATGCTATATTTCTTACCCAAATGAAATTGTCCAAGACATTTTGCTTTCTACTACATAATCCACCTCTTCGATGGTCTCTTCTATGCTTCTACTCTGAGAATTCTTTGTTATTTTATCATATAACGGATTTAAAAGGTGTGGCTTGTCCCTTTTTTAGCATATGATCAATTGGTAATCAAAGCACACAATGGACCATCGGTTTACATTAGTTGGTTATACACTTCTTGCCCTAAAGTAGATTAGATGTGGTTCTTGTCTCTTTGAAGTTTCAATTGTTAAGTGATAATCATGTAACTGCAAATTTGAATTTGTACTTGTAGTTTATCTCGCACATCAAATTGAGCACACACATCCACTAGCTCCTAACTCTCTTTCTCAAGTGGATATATTGGTGGTTTGTGCTAATGTTCCTAACCTTTTATCTTTCAAGCACTTTTTCACTTATTTGAATCCTTGAGCCTATGTTGCACGAAACTTCTAGGAACCTGACGTTTTAGGCCGTACCCATACTAGAAACTTCGAAACTTGGCCGAAACTTGACCATCATGTAATCATCTATGAGAGTTAATATAGACTTGTTTTTCCTTCGAGCTTGTCATCTATGGGTCTTATTCCCTTTTTTCTTGCAAGATAATGTGTTATTCACTTATATGTGTGTGTGTGTGTGTGTGACGTTTCCGCCGATGTTTCTTTTTTGGGAGGTGACGTTTCTAAACGTACCTGTTTCGGAAACTCCGAAATGTTTCGGTGTTTCGTGCAACTTAGCCTTGAGCATTGCCTTGCGACACATACTTTGGATTCATTAAAGTAAATCATAAGCTTGCATCGGCATAATTCACTTAAAGAGGCTTACCTAATCAATAGTGATACCCTCTTGGCTTCCAACAGTTGGCCTAAAGTGACAGGGAAGTTGGAACATGTATCGAGGTGACAATGGTGCATTTCCCATTTTGTTACCATTATTAGCACCTATGTTAGGGCTTCTCACAAAGATGTTAGTTAGATGGTAATAATGTTGGTAATGTGAAAATTCTATTGCAATTACTGGTTATTATTCTTCTACCTTCACAAATTATTTGTATTATGTAAATTATTTACAACAAATACTAAATAAAAACACAACTGTAATTTCACCAAAAATTAATCACAGGAACTAAGCAAATATCTCACACATAAAAATTTGACACCAATATTTTTGGGCCAAAAAGTCCCGAGAAAAACCTCACAGGGAAAACCAATTTTGCATATGAGGGTTTATATTATTTCTTCAGCAAATCAAGGATAACATAAACTGCTTCCCTGAAACTGGCAAAGCTCTGACAAGTTATTTCCTTCACTTCCACTGACCAAATTGAAATGGGAAATCAAGAGTCTCCCTCTACAAACCAACTCAGCCTATCCTAGGCAATTCGCACTTCCTCCGGAACATTCACTAGCTAACTGGAAATTCGAATTGGCCTTCCCAACAACTCACACAGCCTCTGGAAAATCAATCTTATGAGTAATACTACCTCCAGCAACTCAATTAACCAACTCAAATTCCCTCCAAGAAATTATTCCAGCAACTAGTAACTGAAACAAGTCTCCGGCAACTCGCACTGGATAAATTGGCTATTCACATTGTTTGTCTCATCCTTCCTCCTACAGACTAATTCGGCCTCCTCCTTACTCTTGGAAAAACTGGAATCACTATGAAGAATTTCTAGAAATTCCCCTCAATTTCTCTCGTTGAAACCTTGTTGCTGAAGTCTTGCACACTATCACTGCACCCTTGCTATCATTGCAAATTTGTTGTTTGAATGATCTTCAAAGGCCCCATCTATCTCCTCTTATAATCTCTTGTTGACAAATCAATGGCCACGATTCAACTCCAATCGATGGTTAAGATCATCTTGGCTTCTAAAAATCAATTTTCTAGAAGTCTCTAGAGAAAAATCGATTTGTCTCAATTAATCTTGATTAGTTGACCAATTTCCCGAAGACTTAAGAAAATAATTAAAATTGGTTAATTAAATCTAATTAAGAATTTTCACTTAGAGACTTTCTCTGGGTATTGGAGATAATTAATCCACCTATGTTCCTAACCTCATAGACACCATTTGAGACTAGAATACCTATTCGAGATGCAAAAACTAACAGATAAGACATAATAACCAATGTATAATATGATTTGATTGTCTATAAACCATTGACTAACCATAGGTAGGTTTGGATAATGCACTAGGGTGCACAATCTATTAATGTAAATAATTGTTACAATCTTTTCGACATAGAAATGCTTGATTTGGAATTCAATATGTTGATCATTAAGGGATTGGCCCATGTGAATCACCCAAAAATTGTTAGTACAGCTTCCCAAAAAACAACCAATGCAAACATTCCAAATCTCATAAGTTTTTACACACACATCAACATAGTTAGCAATACACATAACAATGAGAGAATAGATCAATTCGTTATTAAGTCATGCAATGTCTCAATACATAAAAGGAGAAAGAAAAGTGGATACATAACTCCCAAAAACCTAATATTTTAATGACTACATTAATTAACTCATGATTTCATCACAATATTATAATGTGCTAACTAAGACTTTTTTATATACATAATCTATGCCTACATCCTAATTATGACTATTATATCCAATTAAGACATTATATGTCCTAACTAAGACCTTATTATCCATCTAATGCATGTCTAACTCCTAAGTATCACCATAATGGTCATATTACATAAAAACTACTAGTTCCAAAACAAAAACGATTATGGACCAGCAAGATGTTTGCAACCCACTCTAAATAATATCTTCAATCAACAATTGGAAGTAAATTGACACCAAGGTTGATTAAGTATAAATCACACCACCATCCTTATGTCTAACTAGCAGAATGAGAGCAATCAATGGTTAAATAGTCAACCTTTTCATCAATGGCATCAAGCCTGGCTTGCTCACTAAATCCACCTTCTCTACACCTTGGCAGTTCAACATCTTAAAGTTTTTCTTTTGCTTCTCTGAGGAAGCACCATCTAGTTTTAATGCTTCATCTTCACCTTCTACGAGGGTCGTCCTCTCTCCATGAAACTCAACAAATCAAGAATACCAAATCAATTTCTTTATTTCTTGTTTCTCCAATATCTCTCCCATAACCATAAATTTCTCTACATTATCTACTAGTGGAAACAAACCATGTTCTTCCACACCCATAGTAATTCTCTCTTTGCTTTTTTGATAAACAACAAAACATCTATTGTTACTCTTAACTCCTAGGACCTACATTATATATTCTCATGAAAACACCATTTTAAGTTCAATGAGATGCAAATCCTGAAGCACTGTAGCTCTGTGATGATTATGCATATGGTACCATAGGCCTCTTATGACAGGCCATGCCTAGTACCTCTAGACTTCATTCTCATCTTATTATCTCTTGGATAGGACTAGGGGATTTGACAAGCATCTACTGGGACACAATGTTTAGTGAAGCCATTGGTTTTGTAGAGGTGATCACACTATGTAGGGCTTGTCCAACCCATGTTTTGTGTGCACCTACCCCATACCTCTAGTCCTTGTTACCCACCAAAATGTGTAACCCACTAGGAGAAAAAAAAATCTCCAATTTTGGACAACCAACCAACTAGAAACCTTATACATTTGCTTGATGATGATGATATGCCAGTTCCTCCACCATCTGCACCATTCATTACATCTCTCATCATCCACCCTTCCTCCGCAATGAAGGTGGGCTCCCACTCAATAGGTATTTTGATCATTTTTCAATTGGGTGCTTTCACATAATGTTTTGGGCATTTAGTATGGATAAAGGGGTGATTTGGATGATTAACCAATACTGACGGTAAATTTGTTCTCTCACCTTAATCCAATGGGACCTCCCCTGAGGCTGTAGGGTTAGAGGAATGGCACTACTTAGAAGACCTAGATTGAAATAGTGTGTCCATTCTCCCTTTACCATACTTAACATTTTCCATATCTCCCCTGATACCATCTCAATTCTTCGGGTTTAACTGTCATTAGTTCATTGGGATTTGGCACTCTTATCCACATCCTTGAGTAGGGCCTAAAAACACTGCCCTGGAGATTGATGCAGCTAAAAGAATGGAAAAGCATAATATGGCAACAATGAAAGAAAAAGAGACGTCAAAATGCAAAAGATAGTCAGGACATAAGATAGCGCGTGGAAAGGCCTAGCATGAGCTCTACCCTCCTCATTAGCCATCACCAGGTTCCTAAACACTTCATGCTCCATATCATCAAAAGGAACCCTTGCATGTACCAACACTGATGAGCAATAAATTGTCTCATCTTAACAGGTAACTTAAATGTTATATCATAAAGAGCAAGCTTTGATCCAAGCATTATATATAAAGAAGTAAAAGGGGCACCAAATGGGTCAAAAAAGCAAGATAAGTAGGGTAACTCATGCATCCATGATTGCCCCCTCCATTACATCCTAAGTCATTGGATTCTTTCCCTCACCCCATGTGTCGTGAATCCATCGTTTAGAACAAGATTCGCAATTAACATGTGTCGAATTCGAACCTACAACGTGTTAGAGTTTTGGGATTCGTGCCCACAAGCAATCTGATTGGCGCCTACTAAGAATCACGATTTTCGAACACATGTCTGTCAAAAAAGCGACACGTGGGCTTGATAAAAGCCAGAATTGGGCCGCATTTATCCATTTGCGATCGTTGTTTGGGTGTTGTGGGACTGTGGGACCAACCAGCAAAGGAGATATCCGTGTTTTGGAAGTGATTCAAGCTATACGTAAGTGGATTTCCCTTCCATTTTTTTATATTTTTGCTACAGTAGTCTGCCTGTCCATTTTCTTTACATTTTTTTTCTTTATTTTTACAATAATGATGGCTCAATCAAGGACAACAAGGAAGGGGGAAAAGAAGGGAAGGAATATCCCCATTGATAATGCCCCCCTCTTTCAATTTCATCAGTCTTCTAGTGTTCCATTTGATGGAAGCGGGGTTGCAATAGTAGCTTCAAATGTTGAGAGAAACATCAATTTAGCAAGACAATTGGCTCAATAAAGTAAATATCCCTAGTGGAAGTATGTTACAAGAGATCAAGGGCCAGGCAACAAGTTAAAGAGGGGAAGCAATGTTCTTTGGAAATTTAACTTTTGAAACATTCAATTCAAGAGCACCTATTTCCGTGTGAAAGCACATTTGTTGGGCATACCAACTTGCGGAATTAGAGCATGTTTAGGAGTGTCTGCATCTAAGAGGAAAGAATTAGAAAGAGAGGCCAATGTTGGTGTGTCAATGTTGGTTGCATCCCTTAAGAAAAACAAGGATGAGGATCCCCTTCCATTCTTGAGGAAAAGCAGTTATCCATTTAGGATTTTCAGTGGGGGTGCAAGTCAATCACCAAAAAGGACGGCACTTGGTCCAATGCACAAGATATTTCAGCAAGAGAGGCAAGAAGAGATTTATATCACCATTGTGAAAATTCCTACACTGGAATTCCTACTGCAGCAAACTATTTTTACTTCTCCTACTTGATTAAATCATACAACTTATTTACTGTCTTCTACGGTAAATTTCGAAGCAAATACATCTGCAACCTTCACTTAATTTATATATATGTGGAAACAAAAAACTAAGCAAGAAAAAAGAATACAACAAATAGGACACAATTATTTTTGGAGAAATAGACCCCGAGAAAAACCCAATGCGAGAAAACTAGTGCAGCAACTCTAAGGGTTTATTATTATTAAGCAGTAAAAAAATCTGAATACGTCATTGAATACCTCACAAGGTTATTCAGTTCCAGAGAGACATTGGCAGAAGCTTTGTGAGTTTTACCTCACAAAATCACTAAGAAATCTTGGTTGATCCAGCGCCAAACTAAATGCCCCCTGGCTTTCCTGGTTGCTTCTGCGCAGTGTCTGCATCAACCCAGCGTCAAGCTCTCTGGGTGTTGTGTCACTTCTCTGGACGGTTGATCTGCTGCCCAAGAAATTCGATTTCTGCTTGCCCGCCTCACACCCCGACTCCCGGCTTTTGAAATTCGAATTCCTCTGCAGATTTCGGACTCCTCTCTCCCCCTCTGTGTTGCTTCTACGTGGCCCTTCTTGCCCTGCATCAGTCACTGCGTCAAGGATTCTGGATCACTCATTGCCTCTCTCTGCTGATGTATCTCCGATTGAGAATCTCTCTCTCTGGAAGCTGCTATCCCTGTCGCTCAACTGCAAGAGATTTCTTCAATCGATTTTTCCTCCTGAGAACTTTTCACTACAGAAAATTGATTTTCTCTCTCTCTCTCTCTGTTTTCCAAATGACCCTTAAGCCCCTTATTATATCTTCCTGTTGGACAACCAACGGCCTAGATTAAAACATAATCAAAGGCTCAAATCGTTTTGGCTTGATCCGTGTCCTTTTCTACAAGTTTCACCCCTTATTAGATTAATACTCATTAATATTTTAATTTTCCTAAGTTCAGACTTAGTGTTGATTTTTTTGGGTAGCATTGGATGTGCTCTAGCTCCGAAATTTTGTGGAAGGGCTAGAACACATGAGATCTCCAAGACCCAAAAATCGTTTGGAGAAATTCAACCCGGAGTGCATGTTATTCAAATAATTAATTATTTTTAATGGTGCCTAAGATAAAACTTAGGAAATTAAAATAATTGAAGTGAATTAATGTAAATATGGGTGAGAAGCTTCTAAGTAACGAGGATCAAGTCTAATTTAATCCTAGTCGTTGATTAGAGATTAGATCACAATCGTTGATTTCTCAACAAGAAAAGTATAAAGGAAGGCTTGGGGTCAGTTGGAGACACACACAGGGATAGCAACACTTAAGCTACATCGAAATTCTGAGGCGTGGTTTGCTGAGAATTTCAGAGTAAGCTTCTAGTGCAAAGAGGGGCAGTTCAGCAGTGGGACTTTTGTCAAAGGCCAAAAATACATAACAGAGAGGCAGTGCAGCACCAAAGAGAGACAGCACAGCTCCAGGAGGGTGACACAGAGGCTGGAGGGTTGACGCAGTCACTTAGAGGCAGCGCTGGGGTTTCTGTGAGGGAAATTGGGCATCAGTTCAACAAATTGATTTCTGAGTCGGGAAGGTTCAGTGGCAGGGTGACGCAGCTCCTAGAGGAGGTGACGCAGTTCCAGTGCAGAGCTAGGATCAGCTATCGTTGTACAACACTGGGGACAACGCAGTGTCCTGTGGGGTTTGTTCATCCAGTTGTTGGATCTGCCAAAATATATATCTCCGAATAGAGGTACTTTTGCCAAGGTTATTCTTTGTTAGGTGAGTCGGATTTGGCACCCTAGTCGTATTCAGAAATCTGCTTAATAATAAAACCCTCATATCTGCTGCACCATTTTTCCCACACTAGGTTTTTCCGAGGACATTTAGTCCAAAAATAAGTGTGTCCTTTGTGTGGTTGTCTCATTTATTTTTTCAGTACTTGATGTGTATATTGGTGTAGGCTGCAGTGTATTTGCATTAATATTTTCTGAATATTTCTAAAAATAACTTGTTAAAATGAAGAACACAAGAAGGTAATGCAAATCAATGTACTGCAGTAGGATTTTTGATTTGTTGGATTCAGAAATTTCACATGGTATCAGAGCAATTGTAGATCAAGGAGGACTGAAGCCATCAGCGAAAGGACAAAGGAAAAATCTGTGCGTGAAGACTGTTGTCCCGAGAGACAGCGCAGTTTCAGGCCAAGAGAGCAGAGGAAGGGTGACACAGTCACCAAGGGAGGCTCATGCAGAGCCTGCGTCAGCCTGATTGGGTGACATCGTTGCTGCAGAGGGCAGCGCAGTGGTTACTACGCCAGCACAGACTGTTGAGTCTTGGTTTTACAGTTGTTGGGGGTGCAGGGCAGATTTTATCTGGAGTTGCTGGTGGGGTGCTAATTTTGTTGGTGCAAAACAATACCTAGTGGGGCAAAAGCAAAGTAGAGGGAATCAGTGCCTCAGAAGATCTCTTGCCAAGAAATCTAGATCCAATGTTGAGCAGTAACATAGAGATCAGAGAGGGGTGGTTCAACAGTGGTTGGCAGAAGGATTTCCATGAAGGAAATCGAAATTCGGAGGGAGCTTGTTCTTTAGAGGATTTATAGTGCCAAAAAAATCCAAATCTGAGTTTTGTTGGGACAACAACGAATGAGGGAGAAGAGAATTAGTTCGACATTCATTTGGCAAAGATGGCAGCTGCATCTCCAAGAGGGAGGTGGGGAGATTGAGAGTTGTAGTTGGGAAGACTACATGAGCGCAGGATGCTTGAGGTGCCCAAACTCTTGGATCACATATAGTTACAAGAGCCCTTAATGATAGTAGCAGAATGACGGGAGTCAATTGGTGCAAGGAATGATGGAGCGACAGTGGCAGAGCTAGAGTGCCAAAGTCTGAAGCAACGTGGTGGAGTGTTGCGGCAATGCAGAAGGCACAAAGCAGATACAACAGCGGCGCAGTAGCATCAAAGGGTCAACACAGATTAGCAGCAGAGGTAGCTTCAACATCAAGGGGCATCCAAACTAACCAATATGTCAACTTTTGGGTGGCTTTTTAGTTGCTTACTTCTCAGCAACTGAGTTGCAGTGCATCAGTTAGCAGTGGCATTGTTATGGACAACATAATGCAGCATATTGAGAGGAAGTTGCAGTACAAATACAGCAGTGACAGTGACAGTGTCATGGGAAAAATTATAGAATGCAACAGCGCAGTGGATGAAGGGCAGCAAGTCGAGCATCAGCGACACAGAGGACCGATGTCGTGGATCAGTGCGATACTTTTGCTAGGAAGTATTGCTAGAGCACATTCCTCGCTAAGAGGGAGTGTTGATTTTTTTGGATAGCATCGGCTGTGCTCTAGCTCCGAAATTTTGTGGAGGGGCTAAAACACATGAGATCTCCAAGACCCAGAAATCGTTTGGAGAAATTCCACCCGGAGTGCTTGTTATTCAAATTATTAATTATTTTTAATGGTCCTATGTTAAAACTTAGGAAATTAAAATAATTAAAGTGAATTAATGTAAATATGGATGAGAAGCTTCTAAGTGACGAGGATCAAGTCTAATTTAATCTTATCCATTGATTAGAGATTAGATCATGGTCGTTGATTTCTCAACAGGAAAAGTATAAAGGAAGGCTTGGGGTCAGTTGGAGACACACACAGGGAAAGCAGCACTTGAGCTAGATCGAAATTTTGGGGCGTGGTTTGCTGAGAATTTTGGAGTAAGCATCTAGTGCAAAGAGGGGCAATTCAGCAATGGGACTTTTGTCCAAGGCCGAGAATACATAACAGAGAGGCAGTGCAGCACCAGAGAGAGACAGCGCAGCTCCGGGAAGGTGACACAGAGGCTAGAGGGCTGACGCAATCACTTATCGAGCATCAGTTCAGCAAATCGATTTATGAGCTGGGAAGGCTCACTAGGAGGGTGACACAGCTCCTAGAGGAGGTGATGAAGTTCTAGCGCAGGGCTGGGAGCAGCCATCGCTACACAGCACTAGGGACAGCGCAGTCTCCTATGGGATTTGTTTATCTAGTTGTTGGATCTGCCAAAATATCTGTCTCTGAATAAAGGTACTTCTATCGGGTTTATTCTCTGTTGGGTGAGCCAGATCTGGCACCCTAGTTGTATTCATAAATCTACTTAATAATAAAACCCTCATATCTACTGCACTGATTTTCCCACACTAGGTTTTTCTAGGGAAGTTTAGTCCAAAAATAAGTATGCCCTTTGTGTGGTTGTCTCATTTATTTTTCAGTACTTGATTCGTATATTGGTGTAGGTTGCAGTGTATTTGCATTAATATTTTCTGAATATTTCTTAAAATAATTTATTAAAATGAAGAACACAAGTAGGTAATGCAAATCAGATTACTGCAGTAGTATTTTTTATTTGTTGGATTCAGAAATTTTCACATTAGGGTCCTCATAAAAATATTAATTATATTAATAAAATCACTTCTGGGTGGAATTTCACAAAACGCTTTATGGGTTCTTTGGAATCCCTGTGCCCAAGCCTCCCTACAAAATTTGAGGCTTAGAGCACATTCGATGCTACCCCAAATTAACAACCATTGCCTTCTTTTTCTATCTCAACTTCATATCATTTATTGTTGCACAATCACCTTTATATATTGAGATGTGTCAAGCTCTAACTCAAGGGGCTTTATCGGGGTATGCGACTCTTGGGGGTCAGAGAGGCTTAGAAACACATTCTTGACTAAGGCAAAAAAGGAGGTGGATAATATGCTCAAGCCTATTAAATCATCATGGCCAACATCTAGGGTTAGTATTGTTTCTGATGGATGGAAAGATGCAACACGCCATCCACTCATCAACTTCATGGTGTCTTCCTTGAATCGACCAGTTTTCTTGAAAGCAATGGATGCTCTTGTAAAATACAAAGATGCACACTATATGGGTGATTTTTTCATTAAAATTATTGAAAATGTAGGTGTTGATTCTTGTGGGAAAATCATTACAGACAATGAACCTATTTGCAAGGTTGTTGGCATGATTGTGGAAGCTAAATATCCGGAAGTATTTTGGACACCCTGCATTGTCCATTCCTTGAATTTAGCACTTAAATCTATTGCTTCCAATGTGCCTTGGATTGGAAATCTTATTAAGGATGCATGGCATATCCGCAACTTTGTACAAAATCATACCAATTCCCTCACAATCTACAAAGAGTGCACACATCTATCATTGTTGAAGATTGCAGATACACGGTTTTCCATTACATTCATCATGTTGAAGAGGTTGAGGGAGGTCAAGACTGCTCTCAAGGCCATGGTTATTTTCAAAGTTTTGGTCCTTTTGGAGAAAAATAGATCAAGCAACCTCAAAAAGAGTCAAGGACACAGTGTTAGATGATGCTTGGTGGGACAAAGTAGATCTTACTATCAAGATCATGGACCCTATCATTGCTTTGTTACGATCAGTGTTATAAGGACTGAACCGGATCGGTCGATTCAGACTGGTCCAACTGTTTTGAGGCAAAAATCAATTCAAACGGATGACTTGAACCATTTTTGTCCGGTTCGGTACGGTAATGTCACGTAAAGCGCAGCAAGTGGGGCCTGTTTTTTTTTCTTTTAATGTTTGTCGTAGTTGGGCACTAGCCCATAATAGGTGCCTAATATTCAAGCATATGGCCCTACTATTGCTATGCATTTCATGGTATTGTTAACAATTTAAGCAAAAGGATGAAAATGAAATATAAAGGAGAATGACATGGCCCTACTATTGCTATGCATTTCAAATAATGTTAAAAATTTAAGCAAAATGATGAAAATGAAATATAAAGGAGAATGGCATTCTCCTTTATATTTCATTTTCATCATTTTGCTTAAATTTTTAACATTACCATGAAATGACTCAGGATGTTTAACAGTGGTTTTGACCTCATGGGATTTCATATGGAGAAAGAAGAATTTTAAATCTCACTCAAAATCCACCAGACTTTAACAATTTTCCAGGGTTTCAAGATTGGGGGGATTGCAATGCTACATTAGACTTTCTCATGTACGAGGGTATGGAACTAGCATTTAATCAAGAGCACCAAGCCCTCTATGTACCTTGATGTTAGTGGCATTGGTTGTTGAACTCCTCTAATACACCACTCAGACAAAATCTTGACTTGACATGCTATGTTTTTTCTATCTTATTTTAATGCTTAGAAGGTGATATTGATGACGAAGATTCCAATATAGGCAATGATTTTGATGATATGTAGATATTTTTTGTAGCATAAATTTTTTTGTATGCTAGAGGCCATATGGAGCTTGTTTGCTGATGTATTTTCGGTTTGGAGATGGATTGCACTCGATGCTATTTTGGTTATGTGCACCTTCACATGCTATATAAATGAGAACTTTTGCTTATTTGTGTATAAATGGTTTGGATTCATATGGATGCACATGAATATATATGTTTCTCTTTAAAATTTGAACATTTTATGTGTTTTTGGTTGACAGGTTTTTTGGTCCGGTTTTTTTGCCGGTTTCCTTACAGTTCTGATCAATTCCCCTTCTGGGGGGTCTACCGGTTGAATGACTGGTCTAGTTCTGATAACTATGGTTACGATTTGTGGATACATATTATATAATAATATAATAATATAATATCCATTTTTAAGGTCACAGCCAAGCCAGACACCAAATTAGTGTATGAGACCCCCTTGTTTGTGGGACAAGGGACCCACCTCCGCGCAGCGATTTGACTGCTAAGTCTACGAAGGCATACATACTCTACCCCCCTCTGGTTTTGAACCTGTGACCTCTTAGGAGGAAACACGTGCTCTTAACCATTAGGCCCACTCAAGCTGTATTCATTAGGCCCACTCAAGCTGTATTACAAACCAACCCATCCTAGGAGAGGTTTATGAGGGGTGGGATTCCATGATTAAGTCTGTAAGGACCATTATTTTTCTGAGTGAGTGCCTTGAGTATGAGACATCAACGGAAGCCTACTTCACCACCATATAGGATATTCTTGTTAGCAGGTGGGACAATAATTTCACACCTTTGCATTGTTTGCCTCACTCATTGAATCCAAAATACTACAGCCACGAGTGGTTGAATGGTGGACCTTTACACAAATTCCCTCTTCACATGGATGGTGAGATTTCACAGGGGAGGAAGGATGCATTGAGACAGATATTTCAGGATAAAGCATCCCTTGATGAGGTGGATGATGCCTTTGTAGATTTTTCCACTAGCACTGGGCAATTTGCAGACTATGATGTTATTAGAGACAATGGGGCTAAGAAGCCCTATTCTTGATGGGAAACTCATGGGGCAACATGCCCTCTTCTCTCAAGTTACTTCATCCTCTTGTTGCGAGAGGAATTGGAGCACATATGGGAATATGTATAGTTTGAAGAAGAGCAAGCTTGAGCAGTCCAGGGCAGAGACAATGGTGCATGTGCACACCAACCTTTGTCTCCTTTATAGGCAAAGGGAGGAGTGCTTGAAGGAAAAGACAAAGATGTGGGATGTGTTTCCTAATGATATGGGCTTGGATAGCAGTGTTGAGTTGGCATTGACCAACTTGGATCTTAATGAGCCAGTGCGAGAACCTGTCACTTTTGATGATGGTGATACTCGAGGGGCCATCCTCCACACCAGTAGAGGCAGAGATTACATTGGATATAGAGGAGGAGGGTGCGGAAGAAACGTTGGTGGTACTGATGTTGATTTTGATGTTGATGAGCTATAAGCATAGTTGATAGCCTACTGGCAGCAACCTATGAGATTCTTCCTTCTTGTTCTACAGTTTTGGGTTCTAGTGTCTACCTTGTTTTGTATTTGCTATTTTCCATTAGCATTTCTAGTCAGGAGTCCTCAGGAGTCGGTACCTATGTAATACATTTTGATTTTGACGACTTAATGAGAAAATTGTAATTTATGGTTAATTTCATGTGTTTGTCCAATGTCAAATTATCGTCATTGATGTAGTACAGTAGCAGTAAGTGCTAGTTGTAAATTTGTATCATTGATGAATCATGATTGTATGCATAATGTTAAAATGTACATGTATGAATCTATGATTGAATTTGTTACTTGTATCATCATGAGACTTTGTGTAATATCATAATATGATGTATCTATTAATATTTTTAATATTATATATATATATATAACGTGTCCTACATGTTCTATTATGTGGGGTCTCCATGTCCCATGTCGGACTCTCGGATTTGTATGTCTTGTGTGTCCCATGTCCCCATGTCAAGTGACTTATATTACACCTATACACTCAGGATGTGGACTCCCATTTGTTGGTCCCATGACCATGGCACTTGGCCATGAAGTCTTTCCTCTCAATTGCCACATACTTACACCAACACCTATTGACTAAAGGGTTAACCTTGGAAATGTCACCTCGACTTGGGAGTTGGAAGCACCTAATAGGGTTGACTACTTAGCCACCCCTACAAAGGTAGGGAACACTGAGATGCCCTCACTATCAAACCTACGTACACACACTGACACTAGACACATAGCTTCAAGATATCCATTGGTTATTTTAGAGTTGGCTCCCATCAACTCCGGGTTGAAGACAAATCACCACAATTTTCACTCTAATATGACTTGAAAATCATGTCACTTGCAAGAGTCCAAGATAAAGGAGCACCTCACTTTCAAATATTGCATTTACTATAAGATTAATAGTAGGTTTTATTCCCTATACTAACATTCAAGAGACTTCCTCTCTACAATCTTTTGTTATCCAGACTAGATTCGTCTAGCACTTTTTGTGAGGGAGATTTTTGAACATGGGTCATGGTCTATGGATCTTCCCAATATAAGCCCATCAAGAGGATCACCTATTTCCTCCCTTTTCTTCTAATCACTCACGAAGAAAATAATCAATAAAGACCCACACCACTTCAAATAAAAAATCTATGACATCTTCATCCCAACCACCAAGAGGTCGACCTGCCATGAGACTTCTAAGGAGCTCTCGCTCCAAACCACTAGACAAACACCACTAGACCAATAAACAAACTAGCCAAAGGGTCCCAAAACTACAGTCATTCAACATAGGGTACTCTTCCCCAAACCCTGGTTAACAGGACTTGGCAACGGGCAATTTTCCATCCAAGGATCGTTACAAGATTAACAATTAGGTCCCCCTTGGCCTCAAGTATTCTCCAAATGCCATTATTAGGCACTACATAGACCCTCTATAGCAATTAACATCTCACAAAAGGAACCTCCTTCTCTTCCCCCTTGCCCACCCTTTCATCCAAACTCTAGTTCCAACACACCTTGACATTTGCTCTTTCGACTAGTGATGGATTTGTTTCTACGCTTACTTTATACACCGATTAGATAGATACCTGATGTTTTTTTCTAATACTCTTCTCTTTGTGTTGGTAAAGCAGCAATTGGAGATACTTTCACACTCCCACTCCCTTATACGTGGTGTATCTTTACCATTGACCTGCCATTGTGATAATTTGCTGGACATTAATAAAACTATCTTAACTTCCATCAACGTGTCTTACATCTTAACCTATGTGAGCTAGTTCTTGTTTAATCCAATATTTGTTTTACTAGTCATGGGATGTCTAATTTTAAGTATTCTTTTACTCTAATTTCTCCTTTTATTTGAATTTGTCTGTGTAGTATTGTTGCTTCTTTTCAATGTTTTTTTTCATTTTCCTTTCACATTGATCCTTTTGTGGTGCTTAGGGTGCATGGCCATAAAAACTATTCGTTGTTTTGTCATTTGTAAAGTAGCCTTGATATTGAAATTCAGTTGTACTTGTACTACAACATTATTTTCATTTTCTAAGTGGCTTCAAGTGCTACTTGTCTTTGTCACTCTACAAGATACATTTGCATTCATCGCACAGGTAACATGATGTATGCCATTATCATCTTTTATTGCATAAGTAATATTTGTAGTCATTGAAAAACATTAAAATTTACTCAATTAGCTCGCAATACAGGCCGGTGGAGGCATCAACACCTCGGAGTTGAGATATGGCGACAGGGGGAGCAGCAGCAACAGAATGCCATTGTTCGGCGCCATCAACATTTCCGAAGCTCTTAACTCTCGCTATCGTGAATAAGGGTGGTCGCCTTCTTTTGGGTCTTAAGAAACGAGGGACCAGAGATCGTATCTCTCGATTTGCTGCTCAACTCATCCATTCAGGGTATTCACAGTTGCAGAATGAAGGAGTAATCGAGCGCATCGATTGCAGATCGAAAGGCGGGGCGTCTGGATTCAAGGTGGCTGTCCTTGGAGCAGTAGGCGGCATCGAACAACCCCATTCCATGCTCAGCAAAATCAATCCGCTGGTCTCAGACAATATCCCTAGAGTCAATGCAGATAGCAGTGATATGGACACCACCGTCGTTGTGCGTGGATTTGTGGGCAAAGAGCAGCTGGAAGCAACGTTGGTGGGAATGGATCTCGTGAACTTCCCTGCAGGAATTCCACGGAAACCCGGGATGACTAGGGACGATGATCTGATCCTGTTTAAAAACCCCAGATCCGCCATTGAACAATCAGATCGGGCTCTCAATAGACAGCTCGGCCATGATCTTGTGGGTCTGTTACCCCAGATGGAAAATTTCCATGGCAGATCTACTCTTGGAAGTACAAGATGCCCTGGCACTGGGTCTAAGCACTTCCTTGACTCTTTTCAAATCCAAATTTCCCAGCCTACAGGCAGAACCACCTTGCAATGGGTCATTTCTTCAAATCTGGTGCTGGATCTTAAATTGGATCTAGAACGGCGGATCAGGATCCCTTCAGGCCTTCAGAGACTTCTCTTTCAAGGTAAACAACTTGAAGACCTTCTTCCCCTCTCTTCTTACAGCATTACTAGGAACAGCTCTGTGGTGGTAACCCTTCGTCTGAGAGGAGGTGCAGCGGGTCAGTCATCCTCTGCTCGTCCCTTCTCATTCAAAGATGTTGTACACTCTGAGATCCCCAAACCCTCAGAGACCCTTAAACCTAAGCCCTTTTTGGTTGATAAGATAGAAGAAGTTCCCTCTGTTGAACTCAAC
>APFE030129577.1:77855-99580 GCA_000404065.3 Pinus taeda
AGAGCAAGAGGGTCATTATTTTGCAGTTCAAGAGTGAAGAGTTTAATCATAAGTTGGACGACTTCAAGTGCAGAATGTGAGTCATAGAGCTCTTTCAGCTTTTGTAAAGCTTCAAAGGCAGTTTTACATGTTGTAAGGTGACGACTCACCTCCTTATTGACAGACGCTGCTATTAATGCATACGCTTTGCTGTTCTTGTTTTCCCAGATGGCAAGCTCTTTGTCTGATGTAGGCTTTTCTGGGTCATTGTCTCCTTCTCCGACACACACTCCTTTCCACAGCGCATTGAAAATGAGGGTGTGTTGTACCATCCGGGACCAGTCAGGATAGTTCTCCTTGCCAATGAGAACTATTCCTATCATAGAGATGATTGAATGCATTCTGTAAAAGGTTACTTCTGCTAATATAAAAAACTTTTGCTGATATATACTTCTGATGGCAAAAAATGCTCTTAAAAATTCTGCTGCTTTAAAAAAATGATTTTGATATGGAGAAAAATTCTGCTACATATATCACCATATATATCTCTGCTTTAAAAATGATTTTGATATGGAGAAAAAATCATTTAAAAATCTGCTTTATATCACCATATATATCACTATATTTATATGCAAAATCATTCCATATTCAAAATCAGGCCAAAAATTCTGTTATCACCATATTTGTCTCTGCTTTAAATCACCATATATAAAATATATCAGGCTACACTTCAAAATTCTGTTATAATATATGCTTAACCAACATTGTGACAATGAACTTCAGAACTGTTGGACAGCACTGCCCTGATCTATGTCGGTGGGCAAAGAAACGGCAGTCAGCATTTGGATTTCTAACCCAGTGCCTCCACGGTAAGAAAAGGCATAATATTACATAGAGCAGCATCAAAAGCAACATTTTGCAATGCATTGCCCGCTACCATGCCGTCCACCTGTCATTATCGCCATAGCACTACTGAAACTGGATTCCACCGCAACAAACAAAAAACATCCAATTATTTTCACACTGAAAACCAAACAATATCAAAATCCCTGACCCATTGATATGGATGTTACATAATGAACTCTGATCCACAATGAAGGCTACCCGGTGAACGCTACAAACTCGGCATCAATATTTTTATTTTGAACGCACGTTGTGCGCTATACTCTCCTCCTCCTTGACTATAGGCAGGTTCCAATGAACGCTACAATGAACGCTTTGATATGAACGCAGGTTCCAATGAACGCTACCCCACGCAGGTTCCAAACATTCAATTTAAACCACACGTTTAATACAGGCAGCGAGCAGGTTCCAATGAACGCTACCCCACGCAGGTTCCAAATATTCAATTCAAGCAGCGAACCAAATATTTAATACAGGCAGCGGCATAAACAACAAAGATAAAATAACAAAAAACAATAATAAAAAAAAAAAAAAAAAAAAAAAAAAAAAAAATTCCTTCATAACAGTCATACGTTACCTAATTCAAGGCGTTTCAATGCTTTGAAATTCCAGGCTTTTGTAGGCAACGACAATCTCCAGGCAGCGGCAGTCTTCAGCTATTTCAAGGATGTCAGAGACTGAGCAGCTCTCAGGCAGGAGTTACAACTATTTCTGGGACCTGTGCTCTGATACCATGTCAGGCCAGGGTAACTCCAGAATGACTGAGCGAGAGAAAACTGATTGATTTATTCATTAGCTAATACATATTTATATACAAGCATGACGGATCAGTTCATCTTCTTGATGACTGTCCAGTTCACCCATCCGTTTCGGATTAGGTGTCAACAAGATAAATGACTTTGTCTGGTCCCAGACACTGGACTACGAAAACACTGCATTCCGCTGCCGCCATTGCCACCAATCAGGGCATTTGCAAAACACTTGCCCATCTCGCCCCGCAAAAAAGACAAAGGATAAACTCTCCAAGCCCAAGTCCAAACGATGGGCTCCTTGCTCTCCACTCCAGGCGTGGCTTCTGATTCCTCCAGCTCTGAAAATGAAAGCAGCGATGCGAAAATGGATCAAGCCCCTCATCCTTTGGTCCCCTCCACCGATGATCCGGCACAGTACTCCAACATAGCTACCGCTCAAAAACGCGTCCACTTGACATCCTCAGATTCATAAAAGGAGGGCTCCCCTGCGGAGAACCCCAATCTTCAAGTGACTATTGCTCATTCACCCCACGACAGTTGGGTCGAAGTCAAAAAAAGGAAAGGGAAAAGGCTTCGTATTGAAGCTTCTACCTAGTCGGGGTAGAAGTCAGTCTTCTATTGTATCCAGCCATATGTTGTAGCTTCTTCTTTGTTTCACATCTTTTCCAGAACCGAGGTTGATAGTCCTATCATTTCCGGTTGCTGGTTTTCTGTCTCTCTCGAATGTATCTTCTTGTACCATATTTTTTATTAATAGAACTAGTCCAATTTACAAAAAAAAAATATATTTGTAGTCATTGGAAATGTTATTGTTAGTTTTTGGTAGCATCAAAAGTGCTCTAGCCTTGAAAATTGGTGGAGAGGCTAAGGCACATGAGTTCTAAAGAACCCATAAACTGTTTGGTGAAATTCCACCCCGATTGTATTTTATTAAAATAGTTAATATTTTTAATGGGGTTCCTAAGTCTAAACTTACAAAAAATAAAATATTAATGGGTATCAATCAAAATATGGGTGAGAATGATCTATAAGGAGGATCAAGTCATGTTTTAATCTTAGCCATTGATTAGAGACTTAATCTCAACCATTGAAGTCTCGACAAGAAAAGTATAAAATGGAGGCTTGGGGTTGATTTGGAAATACACACAGAGATTGAGGAAATCGATTTTCTGAGATGAGAATTTCTCAAGACGAAAATCAATTAGGGAGATCTTGCAGCTGAGGGGTAGAGAGAATCCGGGAAGACTTTCCGGAAAAGATAGAACAGAGAGGCAGAGAGAGCTAGCAGAGAGGTAGCACTGTAGCTAGGGGAGCTAACGCAAAAAAGTTGTCTGTCACACAGAATCCAAAACTGTCGAAACAACCGAAACTGTCGGGAACTGTCAGAATTGCTGAATTGCCAGAACAGTCGGGAGAGCTGACGCAAAAGGTAGAGAAGGTGACGCAGAGCCAACGCAAAAATAGCCAGGGTTAGCCAGTCTTTTGTTGGATCAGCCGGAATTCTGCCAAGTGAAGTAAGGTAAAACTCACTCAGATTTTCCGCCAGTATTTTAATTGTAAAGACCTGCTAGATGAACATCCTGTTGTTGTATTCATATATTTCTCATGCATAATAATAAACCCTCAGAACTATTGCACCGATTTTTCCGGGGACTATTGTGTCCAAAAATAAGTGTCCTATGTATATTGTTCTTTGCTTTGTTTTCTGTTTCATGAGATCAAATATTTAATTAGTGTAGGCTGCAGAAGTAATTTGCTTCAATATTCAGAAGAATAACTTGGTTAATGTATGTTAAAAATCAAGTAGGTGAAGTAGATTCAGATTTGCTGCAGTAGGGGTTCCTTCGAGTCTAGGAATTTTCACATAATATGAGAGCGTTGATTTTGAAACAGGGAAAGCAAATCAAGTGCTAAGCAGTGAGGCCGAAAGTTGCACTTGGCAGCAATTCGAATCCCCTTGAAGAGATTGCGCAGTCCTCGTCAGGAAGCAGATCCGAGAAAAACTCTCTGAGTGAGACGACAGAGAGGTATGATTTCCAGGTCCTGAGTTTGCAGAGGCAGAGGGAGTGACACGGAGCCTCAACGCAGTGCTTGAAGGACGCAGTTTCTATCGGTGTAGTAATCTGTTGGAAAAGAACGAAGACACGTAGAAGGGGAACTTTCTCCTCAGAGAACTTTCCGCCAGAAAGTTTGAATTTCTCGCTTGCTGAGCAGCTGAGCAGTGCTAAGCAGTGACTAGAGGAGTTAGTTCGACAGTTGGGTGAGATGGCATCACATGGGCTCAGAGATCAGGACAGGTTGGAAGGAGCTTCCAACTATGTCATATGGAAGACCAGAATCTTAGCTATTCTAGAGAAATATGATCTCGAGGCCTACGTCAAAAGTGATGTAGTTGTTCCTGCTGACAACAATCAAAAGAAGAAGTACAAGGCCAAGCAGAGGAAGGCAAAGAGGCTCATTCTCGATGGAGTTCGAGATCATGTGGTCTCACACTTGCAGGGCAAGGATACAGCTCGAGAGATGTGGGAAGCCTTGTCTTCTCTGTATGAAGGCTCTTCCGAACAACGAAAGATGTATTTGGAGTAGAAGTTGTAATGAACCTTGATGCAAAAAGGAAAAGGGGTGAACCTCTAGCTTCAGCGTCTTCAGGACACTAGAGACCAGCTTGTTGCAATGGGGTCCACTCAGCCAACCGCAATGGTGAGGAAAGCCCTAAATGGAGTCTCGAATGAATGGCAAGTTTTCATCCAAAGCATATTGCGCAGAGAAAAACTACCTTCATGGGAGGAGATCTGGGCGAATCTTCAACAAGAGTAGTTAAGGAGGGACCTAGTGAAGGTCAACCTCAGTGGCAACAGTGGGACTGGCACAAAGACGAAGGAGGAGGAGGAGAACGCAGCTCTAGCATTGAAGGGACATTTTGAAGGTCAAATGTTTCAGTTGTGGCGAGTTGGGCCACTATGCATCTCAATGTCCTTTGAAGAAAAAGGGAAAGGATGAGCAACATGATCCTAAGGCTTCTTCAGCAAAGATTGACGAGGATGAGTTTGCCATGAGTGCCCACGCATCTCCAAGAGGGAGATGGGGCGACATTGAGCTATAGTCGAGAGGACTACATGTGGGTAGGATCCTTGAGGAGACCACCTCTTGGATCAATTCCTTGTTACAAGGACCCAAGATTCAACAATAGCGAGATGGACTTAGTGTCAAATGATGCAATGGATTGTTTGGAGGAAAGATGCAGTGGCTTCAGACCAGAGACTGATCAGCGTAGAGCAAGGTTGGCAGCAGTGCAGTTGGCACAATGCAGAAGTCAGCAGCAGCGCAGAAGATTTAGAAGGTTAGCAGTCGTCAGACTCCAACATTCATTGTATTACGCTGAACACAGTTAAGTTCAACTAATTTTGGAAGTTTCTCAATTGCTTCTCTCAGCAACTGAGTTGCAGTACGGATACAGTGTTAGCAGTGGCAGTGCTAGCAGCATAGCAGATGCAGCGTTTGAGAGGGAGTTGTAGTACAAATGCAGCAGTGGCAGTGGCAATGTCATGAGCAGCAGTACAGTAGCAGCAACAACACAATGTTGGTGCCAACAACAGTGCAAAAAGGAAGTGCTTCAGAAACAGAGCAGCATGCAGTTGGACATTGTTGCTAGAGCACTTTCCTTGCTAAGAGGCACGTGAGTTCTAAAGAACCCATAAACCGTTTGGTGAAATTCTATTAGAATAATGTTATTTAGTGATTAATGCTCATTCTTATTAGCCGTTTCCAGTTTTATCTTTTTAGCAGTTTCTTAGAAGAAACTGGTTGTTTCTATTTCCTAATAGAAACTTGATGTTTCTATTTCTATAAATATCTCTGTATTACTTATTGAGCTTCATTTGCTCATGTAAATCAATTCAATTCATTCATTGATTATGGTATCAGAGCTAAGTTAGCTTTTCAAAATAATTTTTCAGTGTGTGAAAAATTATGTGTTTCATTTTGAAACTACTTTCTAGGGGTCTGCATTTGAGTGTTTGTCTTCACACTAGTTGACGTTGTTCAAACTTGAAGAGCGATTCTCCGTTTTACCTGACATTATCGTTTGTTGAGTAGAGGACGAGCTCTATTTGGGGTTTCACTATTACCATGCTCGTTCCTTAGTTGTATTTGGACTCAAGTCTCGATCCCTTTGAAGCTCGTTTCTCTCCGCTAGAAGCCAGGAAAGCTGTGCGCTGGTGTCGTATGAAGCTGAGTCCACAGTAAAAGCCGCAGGCAAGCTGAGTCCATAGTTGGAAGGGTCATGTTCATTGATCATTGTTAGGGTCTTTCGCTGAGACAAAGTTGTTATTTTATGCGGCAAAGTGAACGAAAGTAACGAACAAAAGCGACCGTCAGCCTGCGTCTATTGTCACCTTCTCTCAGCGTCGGCTGTCAGTGAGAAACGCGACGACGCCATCAAACATTTATGTCACCGGAAAATTTTCCTGGCAATTGGCCGGCTTCTGCATTCTACTCAGCCAAAGGATTTGAATTAAGAAGAGCAGGATCGTGGTGATCATGGTTTCGACGACACCATGCTCGGTGTCAAGCTGGAAAACATTCACATTTTTTTTTGGGTTTAGTTTATTTATCCACCTGCGAAGTGATCTTCCTAACTATGCAAAACCCAGCACCATCGTGAAGGAATTCAAGTATACGGGATCGAACTCCCTATCCTTGTAAGGAAATTCTCCTCTGATTGCCGCTAATAGGCTCTGCTAAGTTCACAAAGTTTTTTCAAGTAAAAATTGCGGGTGGAAAGTGAACACTGCGGGCGAGGTCACGGAATTGTTTTTCAAATCTGAGAGACGGCATTGTTCAGATTCATCGAGGACGAAGAAACCTCGACCATGGGTTCCTGATCTACGCAGCTCCTATCTCACTTCCTCCGAATTCAAAAGAAACAAAAATTATCATTCCGGTGGCTCCAACTCGAGAATCCATCCATTATTGCAGTGAATTTTTTTTTTCGTGGCTCATTTTTTTCTTCAACCAAGAATTTTCTAGGGGCATCGTTTTCTGTGCCTCGATTTTCGACTCAACAGGATTTGAATTTTGTTTTCAACACCTGTCAGATTTTGTCCACATCAACCGGCATCTGCGTTTGAAATTTGTACCAGACCGCTTTATTATTTTTCCGTATCTTGGGAAACGTGCAGATGGCTCGCTAACCAATCTGATGTTGGAAGGCAATCAGCGCTTTAATGGCAACAATTATAACATCTAGAAACAGAGAATGTTGACCATTTTTTAATATAGGCGTCTTGACCAGCTTGGTTTAGGCAAAGAGCTCCGTCCTGGTACACCTGGTACAGATCAAGATAAGTTTGATGATCGAAATCGAGAGGCTGTTATGCTTCTCAAACTTTCTGTGACTGATGACAGTTACCAACTTACCACAGATCCCTTCCGGCAAGACAGCTGCCGAAATCTGGCAACATTTGAAGGAATTGCATGAAACATCCGACAAGAGCAGAGCTTTCTTTCTAAAGAATCAGTTGTTCTCCATCATGATGGACGAACATATGTCTTTACAGGAACATCTTAACAAGATTAAAGACATTCGAGATCAGCTAGAAGCCATTGGTCGGACCATGGAGGACGAAGATATGGTAGTAATCACTCTGAAAAGTCTACCACAATCTTATGAGCGCGTCATAGAAACACTCAACATTACCTCCACTAATGTTGATCTGAAGTTTCCAAAGTTATGCACCAAACTCATGCAGCAAGATCATTGGAAACAACAGTTTGGTAGTGGTGCTTCATCAGCCTCCTCAGAAAATGCTTTTGCTGCCAAATATCAGTCCTTTCAGCAGAAAGGTTCTTCTCAGCCTTTTGATCCTACTAGGAAGAAAAATGTGCAGTGTAATTACTGTCACAAGTTCGGCCACATGAAAAAAGATTGCCCACAGAGGATTACTTCTGAACAGAAGAAACAGGGAGGGCCCCATTAGACAGCGAATGTTGCAGAACATTCCGAGCAGACAGAATCTGCCTTTTATGCCTTTATGTCTAAAAGGTCTTCAAATCATGTCATGTCTTCTGCCTGGTACATTGACTCTAGTGCATCACGCCATTTCTCTCACAGGAGTGACTGGTTTATTGACTTCTCATCTTTCAGTAATTCTATGATATTTGGCAGAGGTGAAGAGTACACAGTGGTTGGCAAGGTATAGTTCAGATCCAGTCTGGTGGGAGCACACTCATCTTCCTGAATGTGTACTATGTTCCTGGTATGGAAATTAATCTGTTGTCTGTCAGCCAAATTATGAGGAAGTCTCCTCAGCTTGATGCTCCATTATCGACAGGGACACTAGTCTTACGGTTGTTGTTGGCCTAGAGGATCATGGTCTATACAGGCTTCTTGACACTGGAGATTCTCCAAAAGTAGCTCTAGCAGCTCATGTTTCTCCTATCAGCACTCTATGGCATCAGCAATATGGGCATCTAAACATGCAGTATCTCTCTTAGCTCTCTCAGGAGGGACTTGTGTCAGGGTTACCTGATATTCAGACTTAGCAGTTGGGAGTATGTCGCGCCTATCAAGTTGGCAAGCAACATCAGTCTTCATTCAAGGATGGAGAACCTTGGTGCGCATCTAAGGTACTCTAGTTAATTCATGCTGATATTTGTGGTCCTATGCATACATCTTCTATTACTGGTTGCAAAAAAAATTTGCTTATTGTAAATGATTTCAGTTGAAAGATATGGGTGTATTTTCTAAAATATAAATATGATGTATTTAATATCTTTCAGAAGTTTAAATCCTTAGTTGAAAAAGAGTCTGGCTGTAATATCATAACTCTTAAGACAGATAATGGGGGGAATTTTTTCCTTCTGCTTTCTCCAACTTCTGTGATACTCATGGCATCAAACGTCAGTTAACTACACCCTACACTCCTCAACAGAACAATGTTGTCGAACGCCACAACCGTACGGTAGTTGGAATGGCTCGTTCCATGTTACAACATAGGAATGTTTCAAACAAATTTTGGGTTGAAGCAGTATTTACTGCCGTCTATCTTCTTAACCAGTCACCTACTCAGGCTGTTAAGGGGAAGACTCCCGAAGAGGTTTGGTCTGGCCGTAAGCCTAAGATCAGTCACCTAAAAGTTTTTGGCTCAGTTTCATATGTTTGGATTCCAGCTGCTAAGCGCTCAAAGTTGGATTCCAAAAGCCAGAAACTCATGATGACAAGGTACAGTGATCATCACAAGGCCTATAGGTTGATAGATATAGCCTCTGGTCGTCCTAGCTTCAGTCGTGATGTAGTATTTGATGAAGACAGAGGATTCTTTCAATCTCCTCCTTCTGAGCAGTGTTTTGAGGATCAGCCTCACAGTGTTCTTCTTCCGGTAGGTCCACCCGATGGGAAGGAAGATGCAGCATCAGTATTTGATGATACACTACCTAAGCTTCCTCCGGAAAATAACCCTCCTCTTGTTGCTCCTATTGTTCCTGAGCCTTCTTCATCTCCTCCTGATATTGGTTCTTCTACTCTCCGGCCTAAATGGTGGGCTAAAACCATTGGTGATTTCCGAGATAATGAGCTCTTTGAAGGTAGAACTTCTAGACATAAGAGCAAGCAGCAGTCTACAGTAAATTTTGCTCTTATGGCTAACTTGCACAGTATTTTTGAACCTCAAACCTATTCAGAGGCTAAAGGTACACCTAAGTAGGAACAGGCTATGGAAGCTGAATTCCAAAGTCTTCAGAAGAATCACACTTGGACCCTTTTTGATCTTCCTGCAAGGAAAAAGCCTATTAGCTGCAAATGGGTGTATAAAGTGAAATACAAAGCAGACAAAACCCTAGACAAGTATAAAGCTCGCCTTGTAACTCGAGGGTTCTCACAGAAGGAAGGCATTGACTACGAGGAGACCTTTGCTCCTACAGCCAAGATGAGTACCATACAGCTTGTCCTTGCCTTAGCAGCTCAGTTCAATTGGAAAGTCCATCAGATGGATGTAAAGAGTGCTTTTCTAAATGGTGACTTACAGGAAGAGTCTACATGACGCAACCTCCAGGATTCAAGGTTGCCGGTCAAGAGCAGAAAGTCTGTAGATTGGTCAAAGCACTCTATGGTTTGAAACAAGCTCCTCGGGCTTGGTACATGAAAATTGATCAATACCTCACAAATCATGGTTTTCAGCGGAGTCAATCTGATGCAATCTTGTATATCAAGCATACTAGTGATGATATTCTATTTGTGGTTGTCTATGTGGATGACCTTATCATTACTGGTAGCTCAACACATTTGATCCATGGGATAAAACAAGATTTGTGCAGCACTTTTGATATGACAGATTTAGGACTTCTTCATTATTGTTTGGGGGTTGAAGTTTGGCAAACTGAGAACAACATCTTTCTCTCTCAGTCCAAGTATGCTAGAAATCTTGTGGACAGATTCCGATTGCAGGATTGCAAACCTGCCACGACTCCTATGGAACCAGGGCTCAAACTTTCAGCTCAGTCATCCTCACCCCTTGTGGATGAAACTTTATTTAGGCAATTAGTGGGCAGCCTCATCTACCTTACTGCCACTAGACCTGACATCAGTTTTGCAGTGAGCTACATTTCCCGCTTTATGTCAGCTCCTAAGGCTGATCATTGGATAGTAGCAAAGCGTGTGCTGCGTTATGTGCATGGCACTCCTAATTATGGACTTCTGTACACTCAAAGTTCCAATCCTATACTCAATGGTTACACAAATTCTGACTGGGCCAGTTCGGTTGATGACCATAAATCTACAGCTGGGTATGTGTTTAGTCTAGGATCCGGTGTTGTCACCTGGACTAGTAAGAAGCAACAGGCAGTGGCTCTTTCCTCAACAGAAGCAGAGTATGAGGGAGTAGTTAAGGCATCTCGTGAGGCAGTTTGGCTTCGACGTATGCTTGCGGATATGCATGTTTTCCAGACATGTCCTACTCCTTTGTTCTGTGATAATCAGGGAGTGCTCAAACTAGCCAAGAATCTAGTCTTTCATGAACGAACAAAGCATGTAGAAACTCATTGTCACTACATTCGCCAGCATGTTGCAGACGGATCCATTCAGCTGCAATACGTTCCCACAACGAAGCAGCCCACCAACATCTTCACTAAGCCTCTTGGTCCTGATAAGTTTGTAAAATTCGGAGGGTCTATCAGTGTTGTAAATAGATTGAGCATTAAGGGAGGGTATTAAAATAATGCTATTTAGTGATTAATGCTCATTCTTATTAGTTGTTTCCAGTTTTATCTTTTTAGCAGTTTCTTAGAAGAAACTGGTCATTTCTATTTCCTAATAGAAACTTGATGTTTCTATTTCTGTAAATATCTTTGTATTACTTATTGAGCTTCATTTGCTCATGTAAATCACTTCAATTCATTCATTGATTAAATTCCACCCAGATTGTATTTTATTAAAATAATCAATATTTTTAATGGGGTTCCTAAGTCTAAACTTTCGAAAATTAAAATATTAATGGGTATTAATCAAAATATGGGTGAAATGATCTAGAAGGCGAATCAAGTCATGTTTTAATCTTAGCCATTGATTAGAGACTTAATCTCGGTCGTTGAAGACTCAACAGGGAAAGTATAAAATGGAGGCTTGGTCTTCATTTGGAAACACATGCACAAAGATTGAGAAAATTGATTTTCTGAGGTGAGAAGTTCTCAGGAGGAAAATTGATTGGGGAGATCTTGCAACTGAGGGGCATAAAGAATCTGGGAGGACTTTCTTGAAAATACAAAATAGAGCGGCGGAGAGAGCTTGTAGAGAGGCAGCGCAGTAGCCGGGAGAGCTAACGGAGAAAAGTTGCTTGTCACGCAAAATCTAGAACTGTCGGAACAGCAGAAACTATCAGGAACTATCGGAATTACCGAAACAGACGAAACTATCGTAACTGTCAAGACCTGCCAGAACTGTCAAGAACTGCCAGAACAGCTGGGAGAGCTAACGCAGAGGACAAAGAAGGTGATGTAGAACCAGCGCAGAAATAGCCAAGGTTAGCTAGTCTTGTGTCGGATCAGCGGGAATTCTACCGGGTGAAGTGAGGTAAAACTCACTCAAATTTTCCGCCAGTATTTTCTCTGTAAAGGATTGCTAGATGAACATCCTAAAGTTGTATTCAGATGTTTCACATGCATAAAATAAACCCTCAGAACTGCTGCACCTGTTTTCCCGCATCGGTTTTTCCGGAGACTATTGTGTCCAAAAATAAGTGTGTCATATGTATCTTGTTCTTTTCTCTGTTTTCTGTTTCATGAAATCAAATATTTAATTAGGGTAGGCTGTAGAAGTAATTTGCTTCAGTATTCAGAAGAATAACTTGGTTAATGTATGTTAAAAATCAAGTAGGTGAAGTAGATTCAGATTTGCTGCAGTAGGGGTTCCTTCAAGTCTAGGAATTTTCACAGTTATCTCCAACAAAAGAACCATATCATGCAGATTGGCAGTTCCATGTCCATGCTTGACATCTTAAAATAATAGTCTAGACTCTAAAATTAACTTAGTGAAATGCATACTAGTTCAGTAACATGTATTGAATCCTACTAGACCCTTAGACAAAAGCAGAAAGAATGTATATTCTAATGGTAAAAGCAAGACCAATACCTGAGCAAACAAAAGGGGACAGAATACAAAACTGACAAGGAAGAAAGGGAAGCAATTAGCAAACCACAATACACAAAACTTGGGAGAATATTAGTGAAGTTACAGTTTTATAATAACTTGGAAAGGCAAACTATAAATCTTAAGATATTTTACTCAAATACTATCATAAGCCAACACACCCAAATAAGTAAAAGGTACCAAAATGCCTCAAAGTAGAATGTCAAAGGAAACAATGACAAAAGCAAACTACAAGCAACAAAAAAGTAAACAATATGGCACTGGATATGAACAACTTATTTATTCCCAGAACAGTAACTAAAAAATGGAGGACATTTTATCATTTATATTACACCAATGTTGTCTGGTTTCTATTTTTTGCCTGTAATAAAAATAGTAAAAAAAAAGAAAATTAATTATAGACGAAAATTATTAAAAACACTAGCTAGCCACCGTTAGGATGGATACAAAAGTATAACCTTGTGATCCAACCTCCAATCTTCATGATGCCTCCAACATACTGCTTGCCCTGGTGTGTCCCTCAAAAGAGTCATCGCTTCTGGCCATGGGCTGCATGCCTTATGTACAGCTACTGGGCATCTCACACAACGCCACAATCGACCTCTAGACCCGCAAGCCATGCACACCTGTTTGTATAATATCAGTCAGTGTCCTCACATATTTTGGAACTCTATTGCCCATTACTACATTTCATTACATGCATCAGTGGTAAAATAGAGGGCCAACACCCATAATAACTGTAGAAGTCCAGCCGGACCATTGTAACACAAGTTTCCCTGCCACATATTTTAAGGATTGCTTCTTATATGATTTTAACACCCATTTAGGCAACACTGAAAATTTGTCAACTTGGCTATTGCATTATCATGCCACTACTTCCATACAAAAGATCAGCTGCTTAAACAGTTTTATTGACTGCTAACTGGTTGCCATGGGCATTTGAGACAAATAAACGTTTCCAGCAGATGCACAGTGAGATGGAGAGTTACATGTTTGCCTTCTCCTTAACATGCTATTGCGCTCACATCTTTTGAGACGTGGCAGTAGTTCATTTTTTGGGGTGCCTTCAACATAGATGATGCATTTTCTTATTTGAATTGTACTTTGAGGCATTTCACATATCCCAAGGCATAAGTGACATATTTGGTAGCATTTAACACCAATAAAATTTTCAAGGGAGCACCATGCATTCAATGAAGGCACTTGGCATCCTTCTGTTATCCCAAAGGAAAGGTGGAACCACATCTTGAGGAGCACTCTTTATTGTTATTTAAAGGTGCATCATTGGAAGATGAACTTCTTAGAGGATGCACCTATTGAAAAATGGTACCAAGGATGTGTTTTCTAGGACTTTGTGCCTAGCCTAGGAAAAGTGGTAAAGTGAACTCCAAAAAGGTGACTTTATGAGTTTATTGAAGTCCTGTGATTTATTAATTACTTTACAAGTTTACAAAAGTACATTCTACCTTTTATTATTAAAGTGACTTTACGAGAAAAGTTACTTTATGTGTTATAAAGTACATGGTAAGTTTTAAGTTATTAAAGTGACTAGGAGGGTCAATTAATCAAAAGAAGGACTTGAAGGGGTCAATGTAAGATTAGATCTCCACCCTTGATCCAGAGAAGCTAAGATCTAATCTCAGCCCTTGATCTTAGGGATAGGTCTTTCTCTTCATTAAGAGAATAAAAAACAGGACAAAACACTTTTCATGCATTCATTATTCATGTGTGAGATTGGAGAAGAGAAGGAGATAGAGGAGACCAGGTTGACTTGCATAGAAGAAGGCTGAAGGCAAATCGAGTGGCCGAGAGGGCAGATTGTACAGCCTGTGGAACGCACGATTACCCAGGCAAATTGTACAGTTGAGAGGGCATGATTTCCCAGGCAGATCATACAACTGATTGGGCATGAATTATTGTTGTCTAAGCAGCATGAATTATTGTTGGCCTTTTTTCCTAGGAAAACACCTTAATAACCTTTTTGTCATGTGACATGATGAGTTATATTAATGTCAGGAGGTAAAGTTACTTTATGAGGTGGCATATATACTAGGTTTTCTTCTAATGAAGTCACTTTATGTTTTAAATGTGACTTTAGGGAGAAAAAGTACAAAGTGTCTTTTTATTATTAAAGTCACTTTATAATTTAATGTTGACTTTATAAGAGAAAAAATGCACATGGTACAAAACAAATTAAAGTGACTAAGAGCTCATTAAGCGAGGGGGACCACATAAGCGAGAGAGTCAAAGTGGGGAGGTTTGATCTCATGGGTTGAGATTTAATCTCAGCCCTTGATCACTAGGGTTAGGCTCTCCAACTCTAACAGAAGACAAAAAGGGAAAAGGCATTCTCATTATTCATTCTAATGAGCATTTGAGAAGAAGTGAGGAGGAGCTTGGGAGGAGGACAAATTTAGCTAAGGAAGAAAATCTACAACAGATAATACAAGAGAGCAGCTACAGCAGTTTGAGCTCCCAAGGAGGCCGAGTTTAAGCCAAGAAGGAAGCATCAATTTGGAGGAGGCAGCCAGAGTTTTTGTTGACACACAAATTGAGGGTAAATCTCAAGTCTGGTCGAGTTATATCTCTAGCAAGGCAAGCATAAGGGCAGCGACAATTTACCAGAGTCTACATACACACACTTACCAGAGTTTTGTAGCTGTGAACAGGTTTTTCGGGCCAGCTGTAAAGAGTTGATCTGCTCGCACTTCAGGGAGGAGACACTTGGAAAGTTTGTGTGTATATTCAATTGTTCAAATACGAGTTTCCAGGCAGAATAAGTCCATCAATGAGCCCGAAATCCCTGTGTAGAAGAAGCTGCCAAATGTCTAAAATTTTTGGTTTAATAGAGTTGAGCGTGGGACAAAGTTATTAGTTCAAAAGTTGAGCTGAAAGTGGAATTCAAAGGCACTCTTCTTAAAGGAAGAGATAAGTATTATAGCTCTTGTTGTATTAATGATTGTAAGAAATTTCTAAAGAAGCAAATAAATCCTCCTTTCACTGGTTTTCCCCTTGTGGGTTTTCCTAGGGTCATTGGATCAAAACCTCTGTGTTAAAAATTCCATGTGTGCTTGCTTGTATTTATTTTCTTATCCGCTGGAAAAGTGAAGTGTAGTCGTATCTCAATTATGTTCCAAATAAATTTGTATTAAATGTTTTATATCACCTAACTGTATGGAGTGAGCGCATTAAACATACATGTAAAAACCTTGAAACTGGGAGGGCTACCAGCGTTTAAAATTTTTCTACACAACCACCAACTAATCCTATTCAGTTGCTAGACTTCAACGAGCACAATGTGAAGGCTAAGAGAATCCTTCTTGATGCAATTAAAAACCACCTTATACCTCATGCGTCAGGAAATAAATTTGCCTACGAGATAAATTTACCAGAGCAATAATCAAAACAAGAAGATGGCGTTACCTAAGAAACTAAGAAACACCAAGATGACCAAACCTGACACGTGACCTCATACCTTACCAAGATCACACAAGTGAGAGATGACTTGGCTGCAGTGGGAGAGATTATTCTCGATGACCAATTGGTCAAGACAGTGTTAAGGGCTTCCCCAAGAAGGGGGTGTGCTTTGGGAAAGTACAACAAGACAACCTTTCCAAGTAGTGACAACAAGGTGAGTTGTATCCTACACTTGATTCATCCAGATAAATGTGGTCCTGTGTCTTCATCTTCTTCGAGTGGATATTTGTATAATGTCACTTTCATTGATGACTACTCTAGGAAGACCTAAATCGTTTTCTTGAAGACCAAGGATGAGGCCTTCAAGAGGTTCTGAGAGTTCAAATCTCTCATGGAGAACTAGACAGGGAGGAAGATCAAGGTCTTGAGGTCTGATAATGGGGGCTAGTACACCTCCCATGAGTTCAGATATTTTTATGCTAATGCAGGCATCAAGAGAGAGTGGACAATTCCCTACACCCCACAGTAGAATGGTGTTGTTGAGAGGAAGAGCACAGCCATAGCTGGGGCTACGAGAGACATGTTACATGATCAAGAGTTACCATTCTTCTTATGGTCAAAGCTACGTTGCACGAAAGTTCTAGGAACCCAGCGTTTTGAGCCATACCCATACCCGAAACTTTGAAACTTGGCCGAAACTAGACCATCATGTAATCATCTATGAGAGTTAATATAGACTTGCTTTTCCTTCTAAATTGTCATCTATGGGTCTTATTTCCTTTTTTATTGCAAAGATAATGTGTTATTCACTTCTATATATATTATATATATATATATGACTTTTCAGCTGACATTTCCATTTTTTGGAGGTGACGTTTCTAAACGTACCCGTTTTGGAAACTCCGAAACGTTTTGGCGTTTCATGCAACTTAGTATTATAGCACCATTTACCACTCTTGGTAGATTTGATGCTCTGGTTATGGCCTAGGGCAACCCTTCCTTTCCAAACTTGGTCCAAATTCTAAAAAACAGTGTTTTACTTCCCATATGCTACTTTGCCCTTCGTTAAAAGCTTGTACACGCGGGTCACTATATACCCAAGCTGCGTATATGTGTTAAAACACTAAAAAATAAATAATCTCCTTAAATTCGGGCGGAGTTTACGGGTTTTAATTGTTAATCACCTACTATAGCCTGTGGCCCAACTGTTTCCCAACTAAAAAAACTAATTTGGATAAGTATAAATAAACCTCCATGGGAAGGCCTAAGAGGGGAAGAGAGGAGATATTGATATTATGGTTGATTGATCCCTGATCAAGTCTGAAGAAATCCCTGTGCCTCTTGCACTTCCAAGTTACAGGAAACCTTTGTTTCCTCTTTTGAGATGTCCTTCATCCCTCCTATGACATACTTGTGTGTATCGATGGAGGAAGATTGCTGAGGCCGGGACAGGACAGATCTGGAGGACGATTCCGCTTGGAGCTGGAGGAAGACTCAGATTGTAGTTTTCCACCTTTCATTTAGCTTACATCAATAAAGAAATGTTGTTATGTTCCTAATATTTATCATGTTTATGCATTGATCCATGTTGTGATTTGCTTATAAATCTTATATTAATGCTCAATTGCTCATTTTCTTATATGATCTAACACATATATCATGAACATGCTTTCTGTTACTGTTGTTGTATATGCTTTGCTTGGATAAGTTACAGGTTCTAAAGGCATTAGAAGGAGCAGAGGGTTTAGATCATGTGGGATCGACCCCGAACGTAAGACCTCCAGGTAATACCACATATTCCCACTTCAGTAGTTTAAGCATTTAGACTATTTGTCTGCACATTTCTTTCTGTTGTATGCCCTCCGCTCTGTTGGGGTTTTCAACCCAAGACCCTAGGGTGTTTCCACCTGCAACACTTAGGGTCAGAGGTAGGCAACACTACAGAATAGGAGTCCATATAGTGTTGGGGAGCACGACTCCTAAGGAGGCTTTCATAGGGAGGAAGACAAAGGTGAGGCACTTTAGGATTATTCGGAGCCTTACATATTGACATGTCCCTTTGGAGAAGAGGATAAAGCTAGAGCCCACAACAGAGAAGGGATTTTTTGTTGGGTACAGCAAGACCTCAAAGGATTATCATATCTATATTCCAACCTTGAGGAAGGTGGTGGTGCAGTGGGATGTGAGGTTCGAGGAGTGAGCCTTGAGGAGGTCAAAAGTATTGGGTCATGTAGAATAGCATGGTACACAACATAGTAGTGCACAACAAGGAGGTTCACCACACAGTTCAGGATCACAGGGATCTGGCACTTCACAGGCACCAAGGGTAACAGGTCCACATATTACTGGGTCACAAGGCACAAGTTCCCAAAGTACAAGTCCACTGTAAACCACAGGGGCATCATCATCAAGGGTATTGATTACAAAGGAGGATGTATCCACCTCGATTTAGGAGGCTACGTCAAGGAAGAGGAAGCCTAAATGGCTTTGTGATAACTTGCAGGAAGCGTAAGAGACAATGGAAAAGCCCAAGTGGCCAATTAGGGAACGCAATCCACCAGAGAGGTTTCGTGGCTATTTGGCTGTGGTCAATAGCATTTGTTGAATTTTCCTTAGGCCCTAGATCTAGTTTGGGGCTAATCACTCACACAAACAAACTAGAAACCCCCAACACAAAAGCCCTTTGCATAGTGGAAATATTCAGCAACAAAATCAATTGAGTACACATAGATTTGAGCCCAAAGCTCAATTATTTTATTAGTCCATGAATAAAAGAATCATGGGGCTCTCATACCAAGCATCATGGCCCTCAATCACTAACACAGCTAGTATACATAGTATACAAAACTAGGACTTGTGATCTGCTTCTTCACACCTGCAATCTGCCCAATTGAACAAGAACAAATACACGACTTACGTGTTGATACAGCCCTTTTAGCACCAATCATTTCTGTCCTCATTTGTTAATGTTAGATGGCAGACCTTTTCCATCAACACAGTGATGTGGCTCTTTTCAAATTTCTGTCAAACCCAATTGCTCGTAATGTGTTTGACCCATCAAATGCACTACATATTAGCCTTCATTACACAGAGAATATATCCTTTTGCTCTTTGTCATCTTGCTACCCACATGGCAAGCTTCTCTATTAGCATCTTAGATTTGGGCTAAACCTTTCAGCCCATATATCATTTGTTGTTACACCTTCGTCCAGCCTTCTTCAAGTCATGATCACAATTTCACTGACCTTAACCCTAACACTAAGGGTCTCGATACTGTATCAACTCCTTGTAGCTTATAATAGTCTGTGGCAAGCCCTATCAGGCATCTCTACGCCCTCGGCCAGCTACTCTCTAGGTCGGGACCAAACTCAACTGCTTGCTAGACCACGATCCTATCTTAGCTAACCCTACAGGGGTGCTCGGCCCTTCCAGTGAACTTTGCACCACAGATATAAGCCCTTGCTATTACAGACTTGTTGTCACAAACCATTACATTTAGCTCTTCACAGATTCTTAACCCTTAACTTGCTTGTTGGGCAGATCTAACGTTTTCATTTTATTCCTATCCACACACAGAGCTCTCAGGCCTACCCTACAACTCTAAGCGTGTCTGTCCTCTTTCTGCCCTCTTCTTATCCACGCAGGCCTCTTTTACATCTTCGGTCAACTTCTTGGCTAGTAGCCTCACTTTTGCACTTGCAGGCAACCCTTTCTTGGTTGTGGCCACCCTTTCTTAGACCTGATCAGGCCTTGGCTCTCCAGATCTTGACAAATATCCTTAACCTATGGCCTTAGGCTTGTTTCTAGGTGCACTTGAGGCTACTTCCAGTCCTATAACTAGATCTTGGCTAGATCTCCTTGTTGGCTCCATATCTCAACCTTCTTGGACAGAGTAGATCTCTAAACTAACGCAAACTAACTACACAGATTTCAGCCTCTTTGGACATCTTCTTAAACTTGTACATGTTGAACAGAACTCGGCCTCCTTAAAACCATGCTTTTGCTCCTTACTCGACTCTCTCTCTTTATGGTTTGCGTCCCTCCTAGGGCAAACGACCTCCTCAAGTGAATTCCATCTCATTAGAGATACAATGAGCCTCTCCACAGGCTCCTTTGTTTATCCTTTCCCTTGGGTCATTTAGGAAACCACTAGAACTTAGGGTTTTCGTCTGTCAACCATTAAGAATAACTAATTATTTTCTTTTAGGTCCTAAACCCACATCTTTCAGTTCAAAAAGCCACTTTTAGGTAAATTTCCCAACCAACCACTTTTGGTGCGTATCCTTCTCAAAAATACCTTCCGAGCTACCCAAAATTCCAACAGCATTATGGAGTCTGAACATTCAAGTTATGAGGAGGTTGCAGGCCAACAAGTCTAAAGGGATGTCATGGTGGAAAAGTATGCTTACATAATGAAAAACTATGTGTAGGATTGTGCCTAGGGTTGAGGGAAAATCAGTGGTGACTTCAAGATGGATCTACAAGATCAAATATAATGTCAATGGCAGCATCGAGAAGAACAAAGCTTGTTTTGTTGCCTGGGGGTTCTCACAGGTAGAAGGAGTTAACTATGACAAGACCTTCACACCAATGGCTCAGTACACTTCGATTAGAGTAATGATCTCCATTGCAACAGAGATGCGTTGGAAGATCCACCTAATGGATGTGAAGACCGCTTTTCTCAATGGGATCATATAGGAGGAGCTATATATCGAGCAGCCACAAGGCTTTGAGGTGCATGAGAGAGATTCTCATGTATGTAGGCTGAAGTAGGCACCAAGAGCGTGGTATTCACAGATTGATTCACGCTTGCAACATATGGGTTTCGAGAAGTGTGATGCAGATCCAAACATATATTACATTGTGGTTGGCGAAGATCCACTCAATCTTATACTATATGTAGACGATTTGTTTATTATAGGAGAGGAGAGACTTGTTGGGCACTATAAGAGAGACCTTGTTTTAGAGTTCGAGATGACCGATATAGGATTGATGCACTATGTTTTGGGGTTGGAAATTTAGCAAGAGGATGGGCATATCTTCCTGGGAGAGGGCAAGTATGCAGTGGACATACTGAGGAGATTTCATATGGAGGACTACAAGCCCATGGCCATGCTTATGATTACAAACTGGAAGAAGCTACATGCTTTTGATTCTGAGTTAGTAGATCCCACTTTATATCATCAGTTGATCAATTCGTTGATGTATTTGGTTAATACTAGACCAAATATTTGTTTCGTAATCAATACATTGACTCAATTCATGGTCAAGCAGATGAGAGGGCATTGAGTGGCTGCAAAATATGTTTTGCGATACCTACAAGGCACAATGGACTATGGATAGGACTATATCCAGGGGGATGGATTCAAGTTGACCAGCTACAGAGACTCGGATTGGGCAAGAAGTGCTAGCGAGAGGAAGAATAAATCAAGATTTTGTTTCACATTGGGTTAAGCAGTAGTGTCATGGTGCAACAGGGAACAAAGATCAATGGCAAAGAGTTCTGCAGAGGCGGAGTATATGGAAGCTAGTCAAGCTAGTTGTGAAGCCATTTGGCTTCACAAGATGTTATATGGCATATTTGGCCAACAGTTGAGACTAACAAAGATCCACTGTGTTGACCTCTACCGGTCAACTACCCATGCAGTATACCCCCTATTTCTTCGCAAAAAGGGGCAGCACCTGATCAGCGTATCCCTGCCATCCTGCAGTCGTCAGCAGCTTGATCAATCTGATCGTAAACCCAGTCTGCATGTATTAATTGTAAATAATCCTAGCAGATGTGAGTCGTGTTGGACCTAACTTTCCTATGATAATCTATGTCCCGGAAGGTTTTTCGTCTCACCGATCCTCGGATCGGCAGAGTTTTCCTTCAAACCTGACCCCAAAGCCGGGATAGATTTTGTCAGTGGAATTTTAGAGAATCCTAGTGTGTTAGCCTGCTAGATTATAGTCATGTCGCAGAACTGGGTGATTTGTGAGGGTCTGTGTTAAAGGGGTTTTTCTACCTTAAGATGTGAATTGTAAAGGTCATG
>APFE030129577.1:100176-151309 GCA_000404065.3 Pinus taeda
AATAATAAAATAATAATAAAATAATAATTTTTTAAAATCGACGGATGAGATCAAGAGATGTCTTGATCCTCATCAACGGTCGAGATCATTTCAACATGGATCACTCGAACTAGCCGTTGGGATCATTTCCTTTATATAGGGTTTTAGGAGGTCATTTCTGATCATCTGATCTGTGAGTCTTGTACTGAAGAAGCTCTCTTGTAAACTTTTTCTCGTTAATAAAAGAAGACTTTGGGGTCCAAATTTGGCTGGTGTTACTCTCTGGAAGTGCTGTGAGATGTTTAATTTTCTGCATATTTCACTTTTCAGCCATTAATGATTTTTTTTTTAGTATCGTGAGCACAGGTATCTTGTTCATGTGCTAGGGTTTGAGGGTTGTTAGGGTTTCTGAGATAATGGCAGGTATCTCCATTGTTTTCTGAAATCTAGCAGCATTCTTTCTCTCTATGCTGATGGTTGCTTAAGCTGTGCAGGAAAAGCCTTTACTGAAGAATATTGGTGGGCGTTTGGGGAAGTTCTAGGCTGAACCAGCCAACTCCCACAGGCTCTTCTTTGCAAAGCCCAGCTGATTTTGGCCCTGGGTTAATCATTTAGTTTGTGTTATTTCTTGAGAGTTTTCTGAAGCACTTTTAAAGCTGAAATTTTCTAAAAAAAATATATATATATATTTTTGGTTGATAACTGACAAATCTGGCTTTGTAGAGCCAAAATTTTAAATTTTGAAATTTTTAATCAATTTGCAGGGTTTCATTTAAATTTTTTTTTTGCATATATCTTCCGGGTTTTGTTTCCCATTTGCAGGTAATAGGTCTGAGATCAAATCTGGTGGAAATTTCTGTTGTACAAGGGTTTCGATGGTTTTTTCTTGAGAACATTTGTAACCTGGGCAAACCCCTTGCCGAGTAGCCAGCTGCCTGTTCGCTGCTGCAAATAAAGCACTGTCATTTCCTTGCATTTGCAGCGTTTGAAACGCAGCCTCCAAGTCGTACGCTCTTCAGCTCCACGCACCTGCACACATTACACATTAAACTAGCAGCAAAACACTTGCTTCATATGCTCTGCTTCAGCCATCGAGTATCCACTCTTGCTCACTTGCCTACTGCGTCCGTCGGCAAACCTGCAAAGACAAGACCACGATTTTTTGGACGGGCCAGACTTCAGCAAATAAAACAAAAATAATTTTACGCGTGGGCATCAGGTAAATCAGGTAAATTTCTTTCAGTTTTAATAAGTTTCAAAGTTTTATTTTGGTGCGCTGAAGAATTTCTCAAAACAAGCATGCTTCGTCCTCAAATCCACGCCCTCCTCTCTGGCTGGCCATAGAATTGCTGCAAACTCGTGAAGCTGTCATAACCCTTGCGTAATCCTCGCTGCGTATTTCCCATTTCTTTTGGCTGCCGTCAAGCTCCCTTTCGTTGCCATTCCCTTGCTCACGCATACTTGCAAACCCACGCTTTTCTTTGCTACCATTTCCAGGCAGCGTCTTCCTTCCACCATCAGCTTTCAATCTGCATGCTACAGCCAAAACAAAAATTGATTTGCGTAAGTGTTTTTCCTGATATATGCGTGGGTTAACATTTTGATTTTTTATTTTTTTTTTTCGTTTAGGTTTTGGGTAGTTTTGTTTTAGTTTCATAGATTATCGATTAGTCTTAGATCTAAAGTTTAGTTTTAGGCTTAGATCATTTAAATGTTAGCTTTATCATATTTTAAAAAACTCAGGATTTTGATTTTTTATCTTTAGTTTTAACGTTAGGTTTATTTAGTTTTGTTTTATTTTTAAAGTTTGATTTATTTTATGTTATGATTTCAATAAAAATAAAAATAAAAAAACTCTTATAGATTAGAATTTTTGATTTAGTTTTTTTTTTTTTGTTATAGTTTAATTTAATTTTTATTTTATAAAAAATTAAAAAAAAATAATAATAAAAAATAAAAAATATCTTAGACTTTTTCTGTTTTAGATTTTAATTTAGATTTAATATTTGTTTATTTAGGTTTTATTTAAAAAATTAAAAATTCAAATAAAAAAAAAAGTTTTACGGTTTTAGATTTTGATTTTTTTTGTTTTAGGTTATGTATATATGCGTTATTTCTTAGAATCATTTAAATTTAAATTTTTTGAGTTTGATTTTAAAAAAGGATTCATAAAAAAGGCTTAGGGTTTTAGTTTAGGGTTTTGATTTTAATTTTGATTTTGTTAAGTTTTAGTTTTAGATTAAATTTAATTTAGATTTTTCATTTTTTTTTTTTTTTTTATGGCTTTGATTTTAAAAAAAAAAAAAAAAAAAAAAAAAAAAAAAAAAAAATCAAACGTGGAAAATTATCTTTTTGCTGGATTCAGTGGTTTTCAATGATTATTTTTCATGCTGAGATCTAAAATTTTTTCAAGTTGAGACACAAAATAGATGTCTGGTTTCACTGTTGTTTAAAGCAAATTTATTTCTCTTAGTTTTGTTGGATATCGTTATTTGAAGAGCGTTGTGGTTTTTTCTAGATATCTAAAGCATTTATCTCTCCATCTGATGATTACTGTCCGTGTTTCATGTTCTTATATCATCTTGCTAGTAATTGTTTAGATCTTTTAAGGCACTGATCTGCTAGGTTAATCAAGTTCATCTGGTGCTTATCTTTTTCGTGTCTCGTGTCTCCCAATCAACTGGTCGACAGTTGATCTTCATCATCTCACAGGGTCTACCCCCCTTAGCCGCGGGAGACAGGCTTAAACGGAGGGATCGGGGATCAAGGTGACAGCCCCCGGTCTGAGCGTTGTCGTGACAATCTGCGCGACAACACACTGCAATAATTAGAGTTGTATCAAACTCACGCAGAATCCAGTATTTCATGATAGGTCAAAGCATATTGACATCAGATCCTACTTCATTCAAGATTATGTTCAGAGAGGAGCATTAAAGCTAAAGTACATAAACATTGATGAGCAGGTTGCAGAGATACTCAAAAAGTCCTTGCCAAGGGGAAAGCATGTCTACTTCAAGGACAAGATGGGAGTGGTGAGAAACACCTTCCTCGACAAGAGGGAGTGTTGAGAAATCGTACCAATGAAGTGTTTCCTACTGCTTTGTGCCAATCCTAGGAAAAGTGGTAAAGCGAATCCCTTGAGAAAAAGTGACTTTATGGGTTTATTAAAGTCATGTGATTTATTAGTTACTTAATGAAATTATAAATGTACATTGTACTTTTTATTATAAAATAACTTTATGAGAAAAGTTACCATATGTGTTATAAGGTACATGGTACAGCTTTAAGTTATTAAAGTTCCTAGGATGGCCAATTAATGAAGGGGGGGCTTGTGGGGGTCAATGTGAGATTATATCTCCACCTTTGATCAAGAGAAGCTAAGATCTAATCTCAGTCCTTGACCTTAGAAATAGGTATTTCTCTTCATTAAGAGAATAAAAGGGGGGAAGAGACACTTTGTAAGCATTCATTCTTCATGTGTGAGATTGGAGAAGAGAATGAGAGGAGAGGAAACCAAGTCGACTTGCAAAGGAGGTTGCAAAAAAATCAAGTGGTTGAGGGGGGAAATTGTACACCCTGTGGAGAGCACAATTTCCCAAGCAAATTGTATAGTTGAGAGGGCACGATTTCCTAGGCAGATCATATAGTTGAGAGGGCACGAATTATTGTTGTCTGAGTAACACAATTTTCAAGGAACAACAATGTTGAATCAAAGTTTTTCAGTGATAATGTGGCAGCTTAGTGGCAAATTCCAACCATGGGACGAGATTTCTCTTTTCGAGAGGACCAATTTTGATTATTGAAGCGCTAAATTTGGTCAAGGGAAAGTGTATTTTTGAATTAAATCCCACATGTACACATTTGCTCAAGTCGGCCCTAAAGCAAATTGGACATCCTTAGAATTCTATAAATACAAGTGACCTCAACCTCATTTGCACATGATCATGAAGCATCCTTTCATTCTCTTCTTTGGTTTTGGCTCGCACAAGTCTGAGGCAGTTCGTGGAGATTGGCTCACACAGGTCCGAAATTGAAGGGTTCAAAGCTCGCACATGTGTATAGGGTTTTGGATCACAATCGCAGGCTTGTCACAAGCAGATTTTGGCTATAACCGAAGGCATGCAAGCCTATGCGCACAGTTGAAGGGTTTTAGCGACACGCATGACACTCTCTCCGTGCAATTGAGACCTAGTGTTTGAATTTTCAGTTGACCGAAGATTTTGCCAGTTGACCGCAGAGTTCTACAGTTGACCACAGATAATGACAATTGATCACAGGCTTCTGAATCAAGGTTTTGGATTATTAGCATTGTTGAGTTCATCTCATGGATATAGTTTAGTTGATTTTGTTGGATAGGTTTATGGTTGAATATGTGGATCATTGTACTCTCTTTTGTTGAATCATTCAATGACAATCTAATAAGAAAAAGAATTTGAAAGGGTTTCCCCGTAGTGGCTTTTGCCCTAGTCTCCAACCAATCCTCGTGTCTCTATTTGTAAATGATTTTCTTCTATTGTTCTTTTATGTTCTGTTGCAATGATGATGATATTGTTCTTTCTATATAGTTGCATATGTTGTTGAACAATGATGTAAATTTGAGTAATGTTATGATGTTGTGGGGTGAATTAATATGGAAATAATGAAATGCAATTATCAAAGCAAAGAACAACATAGCCCTAAGAAAAATTAGCATGGTATCAAAGTTGGGCTGAAGAAAATTCATTGAGATCACCCCTATGAAGACACCTTTGATGGAAGCAAGAGAAGATGGAGGAGACCTAAAGGAATACTAGGGTTTGAAGGAAACCCTAAGGAATCTGGTTATTATGGTTTGATGGATATTATGAGGCTAGTGATTGGAAGAAACCTTGGATTATGACACAAATTTGAGACATGCAATCTAGAAACCCTAGCATGATCAGTGTGAAGATGTTCAAGCACTTGTGACAAATTTGATGTAGCCCTAGATGGGATAGTCTCAATTAGGCCTTGGTTATTGATGAAGTTGATGGATATATTGAAGGCAACAATGTTATATGGTCAATGGACAGTCATGACTCTTGAAGGTTGGTTCAAGAGGGAGATTATCCCCTCTCATTGAAGATAAGTACTCTTTCGAGTTATGTTACTTCTTTATGTCTTTACTTTTGTTTAGATTTATTGATTTGATCATTGATTATACTTCCTGCATATATATTTGAGTATTTGGATACTTTTAACCTCCGAATGAGATGTGATAAGTGTATCCTTCTTGAGAATCATCTGAGGTGCAGGAAAAGATAGCTAGAGCAAGAAGAGAAGAGCTATAGTTGCCCACGACAAGGAAGTTGACAAAGTGCTCCAACTGCCAATCTCAAATAAGAAGGTGCACAGGTATCTGAATACTACAAGATATATTGTTTCAATGTTATATTGGATGGCAAGGTAAGCCCTGAGGTATGATGGGAATGTCACTTTCACAAATGGCTCATGCATATGAAAGTAAGTTTGATTCATAGTACCTATGAGGAGATAGTGCACTTAGTATTGGACAAGTATCTTACATTCTATTAAGTCATGGTAAAGCTACATAGAAACATTGATTTTTGACATATCGGTGCTCTTGATATTTGGTAAGCGTCTTTCATTTTACACATGATGGATTTCCTAATCCCATAAAGCAGGCTAGATACATTGATTTTTGATATATGGTGACTTGATGCTATTATTAATGCCTGTGATAAGCATGATAACCATGATGATAGAAGTGTAACAATAAGACTGATATTCAGGCTCTTCTAGTTGACCCTGTTTAGGTTTTGATAAGCTTAGTAAATTGGACAACGTGATAAATCTAGATGCCCTGACCTGATGGTTGGGTAATATGATAAAGAAGTGATGTAGTGATTATAATCTTTGAAGTATGATATTACACCTATGAGTTGCTTTAATCATATGACTCTATCTATAGATGAAAGTTTGATGTCATGTTCATATGTGATGATGAAGTAGTTGATGCTAACATGTTATGACCATGATGGATATATGTTTTAGAATCTGATATATCTAACAGTTTTGTTGATGCATGACAGCATTATATAGACAGGTTGATGACTTGAATGATGATGATTGTAGTAGCTTCTCATTAACAGGGAGAAACTCTCCATAAGATCCCTACACCTACTATCATTTGCATTAAATATATGGAAAATTCTTTAATATTTTTGACATAAATGGACAAATATCTGATATTGTTGGTCTACAGCAAGTTATGATTTGAGAAGAGAGGGTTTCCCCTAGTCTAAGCCCCAACCGCATGGAAGCAAGCTTATCAATGTGTTTATAAACCTCACAACCGCACGGAAGAAGGTCTATGGGTGCAATTGTGCCTGTAGGTCACAAAATCTGAAGCCTCGTGCACGAAATCAAAAGTGCACCTAGAGTATGACAATCCTACAGACATGGAGCAGACAATAGAATGTCCCATAAGCAGGGACATGGAGCAGACAATAGAATGTCCCATGAGCAGGGAAGTTGAAATATTTGACTTACTATAGGGAATGTGAATGTTTTGACTAAACTTGTGTTTGCAAAGGACCAGAATATGCATATTAGTATGTTATTTTGATTTGATCATTGTAGCTAGTATATCACAGTATTTGATAACAATTGCAAGGGTTTGACAAGATTTGGCTTATTGACTTGACTTACTTGACTTGGATAATTGATGATGCCTTAGAACTTTGACATGATGCATGATAGTTCATCGATATGTTTTGGCTTATGGATTGATTATGATGACAAATTAGGGGTTTTATTTGATAATTGATGATTTTCCTGGATGACAAGTGCTATGTAGGCATAGTAACTTTCAGCGACTAATTGGTATTCAATAGTGATTTTGTATTAGTATCATTGGCTTTGGCACATTGGTTGAAGTGAAAACAGTTGTGATTCAGTATGTTGTGATCTTACAATGAATGGATGGAACTTATATAACTTATTCTTGGTATATGCATTTGCATCTAAGGTCAAAAATGACTCATTTTATGATCATGAGGATGACTTGACAAAAGTTTGGTTGGATATTGCTTGTCAATAGATAAGGTTGTAACTTGGTATTTGGTTGTGAGCTCTACTTGTCACCTGGTCCAAAGAGTTTGTCACAATGATATTGGCAAAAACTTTTATGAATTTGGTATTAGCTTTGATTTGGCATCTAAATCTTGATAAGCTGACTTAGTTGATTTGATTGCACAGTATTGATTTGTGTAAGACTCTGTATATTGGTTTGATCAGTATAATGTTTGCAACTAGCCCTGTATGATTTGAAGGAAGCTTCCCCAGCTTGGTATGTCCACATTGACAATTATCTGGTGAAGCCCGGAAGATGTGCCAATCGAAACCTCTGCTTCAAAAGTGATCCAAGGTATGACTTTGATTTTGGTTTTATATACTGATGGTCTAGTCTTGACAAGTAATGAGCCTCTAATGATCAAAGTAAGAGGGAGTTGACCTCTAAAGTTCGAAATGACAAACCATTGCATGATGAGTTACTTTCTGAAGTTTGGAAAAGAAAATCTATATTGTGAATCTATTGAAGAGTTTTTGGAAAATGGAAATGCAAATCCTTGGACACTCCGATGAATAGAATTTCAGGAAATTATGCAAAGATATTGTTGAACCGGCCTTGGCAACCGATAATTGATTGAAGCATTGATGTTTCGTGTGAACACCCATCCGTATATTCTGAGTCAATTCATGATTGAGCCTCTTCATACATAGTGAGTTGCCTTCAAGATATTTTCATAGGACGGTCAATTTTTTGGTTTCAGATATTCTTCCTATGATATGTGACTGCATGGATGTATTGATACTATTTGGGATCGTTATTAATGAGATGAGCATATCTGGGTGTTGCCTTAGTATGAGATCTACCATGATATTTTGATGAAAAGTTTGTAGCATTAAGCACGATCGAGGTTGAGTACGATGTTGCTAACATGACTAGCTGTGAGGCAAGTTGAAGAAGCTCTTTAGAGAGTTGTTTGAGTAGATTTTGAATATATCAAGGAAAACAATGAGTGGGATCCGATTGTAAGAAAATCCCATATATATATGGGACTGAGATATCTTCATATATTGTGGCAGTGTTGCCACATAGGACAAGCTCGAGCTTGTGGTTGCTGCCTCCGTGAGAGAGAGGATGAATAAGGCATCCTTTTTGTTATATATATATTTGTTCTAATATTTGATATGATGTCCTGCATGAACAGAAGACTATTGCTATTGAGACATCATGATTGGACTCTTTAGTGAGTTATGTAAGTCGATACCAAATATGAGCACAATGATATGTATCTGATCTAGAGATAGCAGGACTGATCGAGGACATTGAGCTAGCTCTTCCCCCCTATCTCAACTCCCATGGTGAGGAATTGAGATGGAGGGCTCCTGGGGTTGAGGGATCTTTGGACAATAGGGTCATAGATGTTGCTCCCCTATCTGTCACCCATAGGGTTGGAGATGTTAGCTCCCCTATCTTGGTCTATGCAAAGTATACCCCAGTTGGCATCATACCCACAAGCTGAGCTTGTTGGGAATACGACTCCTCGTCTGACCAACAAGTTGAGAGAGTGCTTGGAGGTGTACAACCCAAGTTGATTATGATGCAAGTGTTCTACCACATGAGTATTGAGTGGCATTGTTGGGAAGATCAACAAGCAATAGGATCATTGTGATCGTTACCTCATATAGCAAGTGGTATCTCGCCCATTGATTGCATCATGGGATGGTTGTGATCCTTGCTTGGTAAGTGTTATCTCACCTATTGCTCGACATGGGGTGAGAGTGTCCCGTAGGACCCTCCCGCTATCATGGACATGAGATGAGAATGTCCAATAAGACCTTCCTCATTGTCATTGGATTCTAGGTTGAGATGTGCTCCCCGATGTGATTTTGGGTTGAGACTGAGCTCCCTGGTGTGTTTTAGGTTGAGATGTGCTCCCTGATGTTAAGCTCTCTGATGTTTCCCGGGTTGTAGCATTGGGATCCCCACTGGCAGTGATTTTGGGTGGTAGCAGTGGCTCCCTGATGAATAGAAGGTGGTAGCTTAGGCTCCCCTCCAATGTCAAATTCTTCTTCTTTTAGATTCGAGAATGTTTAGCATATGAGCAGACACAATCAAGAAATAAGCAGAGATGAGCAGTGATGACATTTGAGGATAGGATACTTGCGATGATTACGTGATGCAGTTGGAATTTCTCCCTAGCTGAGAGTGAATGTTAATTTAGCAACTCAGTCACAAATTCCAACCATGGGATGAGAATCCTCTTTTAGAGAGGACCAATTTTGACTATTGAAGCGCTCATTTGGTCAAGGGAAAATGTATTTTTGAATTAAATCCCACATGTACACATTTGATCAAGTCGTCCCTAAAGCAAATTGGACACCCTTGGAAGTCTATAAATACAAGTGACCTCAACCTGATTTGCACATGATCATGAAGCATTCTTCTATTCTCTTCTTTGGTTTTGGCTCACAAAGGCCTGAGACAATTCACGGAGATGGGCTCGCACAAGTCTAAAATTGAAGGGTCTAAAGCTCACACACGTGGCTAGGGTTTTGGGTCACAAACACAGGCTTCTCACGGGCAAATTTCTACTATAACCGCAGGCATGCAAACTTGCGCGTGCGGTTGAAGGGTTTCAACCGCACGCACGACACTCTCTTTGTGTTGTTGAGACCTAGGGTTTGAATTTTCAGTTGACCGAAAATTTCACCAGTTTACTGCAGAGTTCCGCAGTTGACCGAAAATTTCACCAGTTTACTGCAGAGTTCGACAGTTGACCGCAAACAATGACAGTTGATCGCAGGCTTTTGAATCAGGGTTTTGGATTATTAGCATTGTTGGGTTCATCTCATGGATATTGTTTAGTTGATTTTGTTGGATAGGTTTATGGTTGAAGCTATGGATCATTGTACTCTCTTTTGCTGAATCATTCAATGACAATCTAATAAGAAGAAAAATTTGAAAGGGTTTTCTGTGTAGTGGGTTTTTCCCTGGTCTCTTATCAATCCCAATGTCTCTATGTGTGAATGCTTTTCTTCTAAGTTCTTTTACGTTCTGCTACATTGACGTTGATATTGTTCTTTCTATATGGTTGCATATGTTATTGAATAATGTTATGATGTTGTGGGGTGAATTTAATATGGAAATAATGGAATGCAATTATCAAAGCAAAGAACAATATAGCCCGAAGAAAAACTAACAGTCGAAGTTGTTGTCAAGGCATGAAAATGAAAATAGAGACAGACTGAGTGTTGAAAGGTGTTGTCATTGATGCTAACGCCAGTGACTAAATGCTCATAATATTCGTCATCAATTGCAAGTTCTAAAGGAAGAACCTCTGGAAAACCCTAGAAGCTCGACACTTGTTTGACTTTTTGAAGATGAAGAATAGTCAGATTGCTCTTTAGACCACCATCATTTGAAGCTCCTCGTCGTGTCGAATCAAGTGGTATATGGCACACCACGAGAGCCCTCACGATTTAAGAGATATGCTTGTTTAACGGTCAATACCCCATCAAGTGGGCAAAATCCCTAAAAAGAAGATGATGTGGCAAAGTAACTTATGGCACAAGAACAAAGGGATTAAGGTTTCCTTTTAATATCTATAAATAGTAAAAGAATAATTCATTAAATTATCATGGTTCAAAGCTTGGAGGTCGATTTATTTCAAATTTTATAGGTCCAAAATTTTGGTGGGAGTTTTTTATTTATTTGAAATTTAAATTTTTGAAAAGGTTTTTCCCTCCAAAAACTAAAGTCAATCGACCCTCATCAACATTCATCAAAAACCATATCAAGACTCATATGATCCTCATCAAGATGGAAGTAACTCATTGATTTCTCTAAAATCATTTGCGACCTTTTGAGGAGCAAATTGAAGATCAGTCAAAGCAATTACAGTGAGAGGTCATGGCTTATGGCTTTATGATTTCTGGGCTATTTGGATTCATTGGATGTTTTACTTATGTTTGCAGGTAGATCTGAAGATTAATGTCATGAATTCTTGCATTGTTGAAAGCTAATTCGACATGTACACTTGTTGAAAGTTGGCCGGAGAGTTCAGCAGTTGACCGCAGACAATGGCAGTTGATCCCAGGCTTCTGAATCAGGGCTTTGCATTATTAGCATTGTTGGGTTCATCTCATGGATATTGTTTAGTTGATTCTGCTGGATAGATTTATGGTTGAAAATATGGATCATTGTACTTTCTTTTGCTGAATCATTCAATGACAATCTAATAAGAAGAATAATTTGAAAGGGTTTTCCCCGTACAAGGTTTTGCCCTAGTCTCCGACCAATCCTGGTGTCTCTATGTGTGAATGTTTTTCTTCTATTGTTCCTTCATGTTTCGCTGCAATGATGATGATATTGTTCTTTCTATAAAGTTGCATATGTTGTTGAATAATGATGTAAATCTGAATAATGTTTTGATGTTGTGGGGTGAATTTAATATGGAAATAATGAAATGCAATTATCAAAGCAAAGAAAAAGAAAATAGAGACAAACTGAGTGTCGAATGGTGTTGTCATTGATATCAACGTCAGTGATTGAATGCTCATAATATTCATCATCAATTGCAAGCTCTAAAGGAAGAACCTCTGGAAAACCCTAAAAGCTCGGGATTTGTTTGGCCTTTTGAGGATGAAGAACAGTGGGATTGCTCTTTAGACCACCATCATTTGAAGCTCCTCGTTGTGCCGAATCGAGTGGTCTATGGCACACCACAAGAGCCCTCACGGTTTGAGAGATATGCTTGATACGGTCAAAACCCCATCAAGTGGGAAAAAACCCTCAAAGGAAGATGATGTGGCAAAGTGCTATTGTGCAAATTTGGCAAAGTAACTTATGGCACAAGAATGAAGGGATTAAAGTTTCCTTTTAATATCTAAGAAGCATAAGAGAATAATTCATTAAATTATCATGGTTCAAAGCTTGGAGGTCGATTTTTCCATGGGGTCTTGGATAGACGCCGATCGGGTGCTCTGTTAAGGCACTCCTTGATGTGAAGTCACACGTTCAAATCTCTGCCCTGATCGCGGTGATATATTGGACATGATGAAGATGAAGCCCTGCGAAAATTACAAAAAAAACACTTGGAGGTCGATCTATTTCAAATTTTATTCGTCCAAAATTTTGGTGGAAGTTTTTTATTTATTTGAAATTTAAATTTTTAAAAAGGTTCTTCCCTCCAAAACCTTAAGTCGGCCAACCCTCCTAGATATTCATCAAAAACCATATAAAGACTCATATGATCCTCATCAAGATGGAAGTAACTCATTGATTTCTCTGAAATCATCTGCAGCCTTTTGAGGAGCTAATTGAAGATCAGTCAAAGGCATTACAGTGAGAGGTTATGGCTTATGGCTTTATAATCTCTGGGCTATGTGGATTCATTGGATGTTTTAGTTAGTTTGCAGGTAGATCTGATGATTAATGTCATGAATTCTTGCACTGCATGTACACTTGTTGACATCTCTGTGGGACGAACTAGGGTATTGGTATGATGATAACCTACTGAAAAATTCGCTTGAACTGGGCTACTGATTAATCAAGGAGCTCGTTATATTCTACGGCCTTATTATCTAGCAACTTATACCCCTGCAGCTCCTTCTATTTCGGGCTACCTTATATCATAAAGAGATTCGCTTGATTGCAGACCTTTGTAGTTCTCCACCGTGCAAAAGATTGAAATTCATAGTTGTGGCCTAACCTAATCTGCGGTTCCTTTGATGCATATTAGTGGCTCAAGTGTTTGTGAATTTTGGAAAGATCTGAAGGATTATTCTTCTGCCATGTATATTCGAAGGTCTTAAGTTATCATTGCAGGATACACGCTGAAGCATGCTTGTAGCTATGCGAAAAGCTACGTATGGATCGAATGAGTCCATTGACTTGTGCATTAGCAATTTTTGAAGCATTAAAGCCCTGAACCTTTAAGATCTTGATGCACAGTTATCTTGATCAGCCTCCTACATATCAATGATTGGGTTGTAGCCCTAAGTAATGTGTGACTGCATCTTCTTCATGAGAAGTTCTGAAGTGCAGAAGTATGGTTCTCTTGGTGGCATAAATTAGATGCCTTGTTTATTGCCTTAAACACCGAACCAAGATCTGTTCTGAAGCTGAAGGCTGTAACAGAGATTTGTGAACTAAAGCAGATCTGAGGCACTCTTGAGCAGCTCATCGCCACAGGATATACTGCGCTAAAGAACTCTGTCCACTTTGTAAGAAAGATATTGTAAAGTATTTGAGCGTCTGTCGTATGTTGCCAGAGATAAACTTGAAAATGGTGTGCTTTATTCTAAACACTATTTTGTGTAGCATTCCTTGAACACAATTAGTTCCAGACTTAAAAATATACATCCAGTAGAATTGTTGGATTTGGAACACATTTCTATATACTTAATCTGAATTGAGGAGACATGTGCATTACTTTTGAGTTTTCTTTGAACCTAGCAATTTTGGTAAGGCTATGACAGAAAAGTGTGAAGCAGTAATACATATAGCTAAAATTGTCAAATATGTAAGCCGATGACCACAGCCAGTGAAATGTGTTGTGATTGGACAAACTTGTGTAGTGTCTTTATAGCACACTACACTGACAGTTGTTTGAAGGACAAATATATCAGCATGTTCAGTGATTGATATATTCCGGACACTATCATCAGTAGTATCAATGATGAACAGCAGGAGTAGAAACCTTTTCAGGCATCCTTGGTATCTGTGGCAATTTGGACATGGTCTACGGTGAAAATTTTGAGGACTGAGTATCAATAAGTATCAGAGATTGTTTGCTTACAAATAGTCAACAATATTTGTATTGTATAGAATAAGTGTGCCTCGACTGTTGAGTTGATGCAGTAATATTGTGACTTGGCACTACTAGGGACATATCATTTGCAGCAGTCAACAGCAATAGGGTTTCACCATTATATCTCCTTGCTGCAGTGTGGTTTGTTGTTAAGGTTTTCATTTGCAGATCCTTTTCTCTTAAGATTTGTATTAGTTTGGCAGTTGCATCATTATGCAGTAGTAAGGCAGTCTCATCATGGTCACAGTGAGGGTTTCATCATCATATTTCTGCTAAGGGTCGGCAGTTACATCTTGCAACAATCACTTCATTGTCATTTCATTTTGTAGTATTTTGAAAGAATGTCTTATCATCTTGTAGCAGGCAGTAAGGGTTTCACAGTTACTTGTCTCATCATCATGCAGAAGAGATTAGTTGTTTGGCCGAAATTTACTGCTATATTGACATAAAGATATAATGCCAGGGTTTGACACTGAGCATGCGTTGTTGACAGAATTTGTGATGCACAGAGTTTGATCTTGATGATTAACCAGTGCTAGGGTTTTAGAATGTTTATTGACTTTTATTGAGGTATTGGTTGCTATTGATCCATATGTGAACAAGGGGTGTATATGACATTACTAACCGATGGTTGCAGACAGCTGTTGAGGAATGTCATTTGTATGAGGATGCCATGCCATATATTTGTTGAGACAGATATGACATTGTTGGGGTTTCACAGTTTAGCAAAGATCTACTGCAGAGGCTAATATGCATGATGATGACCTTGCTGAGCAATGATTGAGCAGAAGCAGATCTTGTTGAGCAGAGATTGGATGTTACTAGGGTTTTGGTATTGCAGAGAATGGTTAGTCTGTTGATATGCAGAGAGAGAATGATCTATTGGGCAGTGCATTGGTTTTGTATTGTAGAGGTCAAATTGACAGTTGAGCAGATATTTCAGTATCTGGTCGTTGAGCAGTTGTATCACAAGTATTTTGTATTGATATTGAGCGTGAGTTGATCTAGTCTGAAAATTGTGAAACGTGGTTTGTCGTCTGATCGGGGTGGCATGCTGGTGCGAGGAAGGAGAGTGGAGTCTCTTTCAGGTTGGAGCCTGAGAACACTTCAAGGTGGAAAGTGTTGATTTTGGGTAGCATCAGATGAGCTCTAGCTCCGAAATTTTGTGAACCCAGAAATCGTTTGGAGAAATTCCACCCGATTAAAGAGTTATTAAAATAATTAATATTTTTAATAGGTTCTTAAGTCTAAACTTAGGAAAATAAAAATATTGATAGGTATTAATAAAGATAAGGGTGAGAAACTTCTAAGTGACGAGGATCAAGTCTGTTTTAATCTTAGCCGTTGATTAGGGACTTAATCTCGGTCGTTGATTCATCAACAAGAAAAGTATAAGAAGAGACTTGAGGGTCAATTGAAGATACACTTGAGAGATGAGTCAGTTCGATTTTTCTGGGGCGTGGTTTGCTAAGAAAATCGAATAGGTGAACTGAGTTGCAGTGAGAGGGGCAGTTCGGCAGAGGGCCTTCAATTGAAGGTCGAGAATACATAGCAGAAAGGCAGAGCAGCACCAGGAGAGACAGTGCAGAGGGAGAGCTTTGACGCAGTGACGCAGAGGGAGAGCTCTGACGTAGTGTCGCAGTGACGCAAAGGGAGAGCTTTGACGCAGTGTCATAGTGATGCAGTGATGCAGTGTCGTAGTGATGCAGTGTCGCAATGACGCAAAGGGAGAGCTCTGACGCAGTGGAGCCTAAGGGGTCTCAGTGACGCAGTTCCAACACAAAGATTGGAGCAGCCATCACTGCCCAGCACTGGGAACAGCGCAGTCACCTGTGGGGTTTGTTCATCTGTCTCTGGATAGAGGTACTTCTGTCGTGCTTATTCTCTGTTGGGTGAGCCGGATTTGGCACCCTAATTGTATTCAAAAATCTACTTAATAATACAAACCCTCTATATGTTGCATCGATTTTCCCGCATTGGGTTTTTTCGGGGATGATTGTCCAAAAATAACGGTGTCCCTTGTGTATTTGTCTCATTTCATTTCAGTTCATGATCTGTATGTATGTGTAGTCTACAATAGTGTTTTCATCGCTATTTAAATAATTAAATAACTTGTTGAATGTAAACACAAGTAGATGGTAAACCAATGATTGCAGTAGAATTTCTAATATGTAGATTCAGAAATTTTCATAGAAAGGTGGTGCTAGGACAAGTTGGAGCCTGCACAGGACATTGGAGCGTCCCTCCAATTGCCACTGGTAAACAAGGTGTTGGAGCATCCTTTAGTTTGGAGCATGTAAAGCCAGGGCGAGCTGGTAAACCAAAGCATTGGAGCGTCCTTCAGGTTGAACATTCAGTGGTTTTTCTCCCGAAAGGGTTTCCACCTAAAAATATGTTGTTTATTGTCTTGATGTTTGTGCAATGTTCAATTGTGCTGTTTACTGCTCATATGATGATGATTTATGTTGACCTAATGTTAACAAGAATTAATGCTCTATGAAGTTAAAAATACTAATTTAAGAGAAATAATGATTCACCCCCCTCTTAATATTTCCAACACTAAGTGAGATTTTTGGGTTGAGTCTTGAGCACAAAAATCAAGGATACTATACAGCATTTAATGTTGTTAGAAAGCATTGATTTCTAAGTTGAGTGGCATGCAAATCAAGGCTATTAAAGCACATATTTCGAGGCAGTGGTAGCACAAAAATCAAAAGCATCTATAGCACTGTTTTCAAGGCACTGTGGGGCATATTTGAGATAAGCTTGCGTTGCATTAATTGTTGATTGTACTAATGTCCCAAATTCTTCTAAGGAAAAATAAATCTCCCTTCTTCATTGGCTTTCCCTTCGGGGCTTTTCCAGGGTCAATTTGACCAAAAATTTCTTGTATTCGAATTTCATGCATGCTTGTATAATTTCTCAGCAAAAGTGAAAAGTAAAGTAGATCTCAAGTGTTTCTTGTTATGAGATTTAAATTCAAGTTTATATCAGATTATGGGGAGGGCATTGAACTTGATGCGAAAACCAGACTTGAAACCGGGAGGGATTTACAATCAAAATTTCCACAGCACCAAGGGAGGAGGTTACACTCAACATGTATTTACACTTGTCCTTGCATATTTTTGGATAAGAACACCCATTCTGGATTGTTCTTTGAGATCCTCATTGTAGGGGCCCATATGTCCATGAGATCAACCTTGTAAGGAGCTGGATGCAAATGCCCACTTTCCTAAGCATATATCTTTTCACAGAGTACCCAGATTGCCACCAGATCAATGCCAGTAAGTGTAAAGTGGCTATAGCATTTCATAATTGTGATCATAATAGAAAATCCAACCAATATTGAGGGGTCACAGTGATTCCAAATTTGTCACAAACCCTAGCCCCATTTGAACTGCCCAACATAAAGGAGGTTTTGAAGGAATATCCTAGCTCTAAATGAAAGCGCATAATGACTTTTATCATCCCAAGGAGGAGTATTTCCCTACCTTGAAGAACACCCTCTTTCACTTGGCATCTATTATTATTTTATGAGGGTAATTAAGAAGTGGTTATCTAGAGGGAATGCTCAGCTTAGAAAGTCCTAAAGCAGCCCATTTATCCAATAAGGAAAGCATCATCAAGAGTTTGTTCATGTTAAATAGGATGAGTGACTTTTCTAGAACCTTCTAATCATTTTTTTACTAATATTTCTTGGAGAGAAGAAGGATCTAAGGCTCTCTAGACTTTTTCTAATTAATATTTTATTGTAAAATTAGTTGAGGAGAAAAGGCTATAAGAAGATGAGTTCTCCCTATTTACAAATCTTAAGTTCAAATGGAGAAAATCTCCCCTAAAAAGTCCAAGGGTATTGTAAATTTGCAGGTTTGAGGAAGGAAAAGCTTGGGTGATTTAATCTATATTTTGTTGCAGTATAGATCATGTTGATGCTAGGACTGCCATATAAAATTCTGCTGCTATATATCTCTATCTTCATGTCTGTTACTTTATGTGGACTGTTTAAATGCTAATGTTTTGGAGAGGTATCCATGCCCTCCTTGTCCACTGATGTAATCACTATTATCAAAGAAGATTAATGTTGTTGCTCACTCCTATTCAAAGGATGCTTTGATCTCCTTGCTTTATTGATTGCATCATCTATTAGAGTGGTTTTGACATGGAAAATGACAAAGCACCCTAATGGGCTTATCATACAGTTTTTTGCATCAATGTGGTTGAGTTAATTGGTGATGTTTATGTATAGCATAACTTGCTGATTTCTCCTCCATATCACAAACTTCTTCATCGTGTAATGATTTGACTACATTTTGCCAAAGGGCAAAGCACTCAGTCTTACTTAACTTCTCACCCTTTATTTAAAGAAGATCATTAAACACACCAAGTACTAATCTAATTTTCAGATATGTGCTAATCGACAGCGTACTTATTTCAACCCAGGGAATTCCCCCCCTTGTGTCTGAAGAGATCAGGCCTAAAGTGAAGAGAGGATTTACTGAGGTGACAATAAGCAGAACTTCCAAGAGTTAAAGTAGGGTTTGTACCTGAAAGATTGGACCCAACATGTATGCAGATTTAAGAGTTAACAGGCCATGTAATATTAATTAAAATCGAGCAACCTGTATGGACTCCCTCTTCAAGGCCATGTAATAGTTTTTGACATCTTTAAATAAGTAGATAAGACAACAATCCATAATAAAGACATCCAAGGTTTTAAAAAAAAATTGAAGGAAAGAGTTTTTAAGAGAATACATGCTGAGGGCATTTGAACTCCCTTTTTTTCGACCATGAGTGCCCTTGTAAGTTTTTAGCACAAACCAAATGAAATGCTCGCCGACAATTGAGAACAGTGCATAACACTTCCTTTCCTGATGACACCAAAGCCTTGCACTGATAGCACTCCACCTGTACATCACTCCATAATGTCATAAAATTAACAATATAATAACATATAACATCAGCAACTTTCTATGCTCATTGTTACCTACTATGTGTCATTCCAATACAACAACAACATGGCAGAGTATCATTATCAAATCACTATTCATAATTCAAGTATAGCTTGAAGCAAAAGGCTCTATCATATGTCATGCAAACAAGGAAGAAATATGCATGCAAAAAAACTTCAGAGAAGATTCACGAAGAATGAGATTACCATTTTTTTGTTGAAAATGTAACTAGTATCGGTCTTCATAATTGTTGTTTGGCTCATGACATTACGTCATTCTTATGTATTGATCAAAAGAAGAAAGAAAAATGATTTATTTAGCATGGGTTTCATGCTTGGGTCATTGGTCAAATAGGTCAAGACATCCATTGCATGCCTATAGGGATTATCATAAGTTAAATTGTCATTGTCATTATGTAAAAGACCTTATTGGGCTCTTGGATCAAAGAAAGAAAAATTAGTTTTCTAATTGAATATGTCTAGAGGGCTTCCATAGTAAAGTCGGTCAGCCTGCTCATGTCAGCCTTGAGAAGGGCTTAAAGAACCTATTGAAAGGGTATATAAAGGAGATACTTCGACCTCCTTGGACTGTCAAGTGAACAAACATATACATATCTTGGACAAGCTCTGCAACTCATGCAAAGAAGCCAGAAGAGATGGTTTATCAGTGTAGCACAACCCATAAAAGACCCGCGAGTACCCGCGGGTCTTGGCGGGTTCTATAGCGAGACGGGTCACTCGCATAGAACCCATGGCTAAGACCTATACTCACGTAAACTCGTATTGAACCCATCTACCCGTATAGGACCCGTGGGTTTGGCATTAGACCTGTATCGGACCCTTATTCAACCCGTCGACCCTCAATTTGCATTTTTTTTCTTTTCTTTTTTTGGAAAAGAGGTGGAGGGAGAGGGAAATTGGAGGCAAGAAAATGCTTTATAAGCACCTCCCTCCCTTCCATTTGTCATTCTCTTGTCATTTGAGTGTTTGACTCATTTCTATGAGTGTTGAGTGACTCCATTACACAGTGAAGAAGCTCTTGGAGGAGGCTAAAGGAGGATAAAGGAGGCTTCATCATATCAGACCCAACTTCATCACAAACAGGTAGGCTTCATGAACAAACTTTGGATTGCTTGTTTGAATGTTTTCCATATAAAAAAAATTGTTTTCAATTAAAAAAAAAATGGTTTTTAATTATTTTTTAATTTACAATTTATTTTTGGGCCCTGTGGCTAAGTTTCTCAACCACACAAGGCCCTGTGTGGCTAAGAAACTCAGCCACATGGCCTTCGGGCTGAGCAAACTCTCTCCTCAGCCCGCAAGCACTATGGTTGGGTTTCTCAACCACAAACAGCCCGTGTGTGGCTGAGGAACTCAACCACAGGGCCTTCAGGCTCATGTGTCTCCTCAACCTGCAAGCCCTATGGCTGAGAAACTCAGCCACAGGGCACACAAAAAAAAAAAAATAAAAAAAATAAATAAAAAATAAATAATAATAAATAATAAATAAATAAATAAATAAATTAAATTAAATAATTGTAAATTAAATAAATAAATGAAACTAACTGAGAAAGCAATTAAAAAGGTTTTGGAAAAAAAATTATATTTAAATTATTGAATTTAGAATTGCAGATTCCATAATATCAATTAAATTTAAAAATTAAAATAAAATATAAAATATAAATAAATAAAAAATAAAAATAAAATCTTCCAGATTTCATCACCATGCCACCAAAGGGTACTGGAAAGTCTCATGATCCAACATGGGCACATGGTCAACAACTCATTGTCGGTAATGACCACCATGTCAAGTGCAATTATTGCAATGCCACAATGCATGCAGGCATAAATAGGCCAAAATACCACCTAGCTAGAATTCCTGGGAATGGTGTGAGATGTTGTCAAAATTGCCCTAATGAAGTCACTGCTGAAATGGTAGCTTGCTTTGGAAACCATTAAAGAAGAAAAAGTTCTAATAGGGAAAAATGGAAGGATAAGATTATTGGGATAGGTAAATCTTCATCTCAGAGTGAACCACAGATTCAAAGTGCAGGTGTTGGTAACTGTTGAAATTTCTTAGTCTAACCCGTTAGAAATTTTCATGCACTATCTGGTTTATTTCACTTGTTTAATTATTGAACAAGTTATTTAACCATATAAACACTGAAATAAACACAATGCAGTCTCAACCATCTATAGATCATCAACTGAAAGAAACAGACAAACACACAAGGGACAACATTATTTTTGGACAATTGTCCCCGGAAAAAACCCAAATTGAGAAAATCGGTGCAGCAGTTCTAAGGGTTTTATTATTAAGCAGCTTTTCTTGAGTACAACTGGGTGCCAAACTGGCTCACCCGACAGAGAAATCAATCTAGCAATAACACCTCTCTTCGAAAGCACATATTCGACAAGTCTACTTCACGAAAACTCTCCAACGCCTCTCTAAGGCACTGCGTCAATCCTCCTGGCCTCTGCGTCAGCCTAAAACCCTTTGCATCAACCCTCTGATGATTTGCGCAGGCTCTCTGGCCCTCTGCATCACTTCTGCAGCCTCTGTGTCACTCACGCAGGCCCTCTAGCCCTCTGCATAGCTTCTATTGGCTCCGCGTCTACCTCTCTGCCTCTGCGTTGGTCTTCCGGCACTATCTTTGCCTCTCTGCTATGCACTCACTGCCCCTCACTGCAGCTTTGATCACTAGTTCAATTTCTCTTAGAAAACCCCGCCCTAGAAAATCGAACTCACTGATCAATCTGGTGTATCTCCAACTGACCCTCAAGCCTCTTCTTATACTTTTTTTGTTGAGTCTTCAACGACCGAGATTACATCTCTCATCAACAGCTAAGATTAGATTTGGCTTGATCCATGTCATTTAGAGCCTTCTCACCCAATTTTATATTAATACCCATTAATATTTTTATTTTTCTAAGTTTAGACTTAGGAACCCATTAAAAATATTAATTATTTTAATATCTCCTTAACCGGGTGGAATTTTCCCAAACCATTTATGGGTCTTGGAGATCTCATGTCATTTAGCCTCTCCACCAATTTTCATGGCTAGAGCACATCCGGTGCTACACCAAATCAACAGTAACTCCTCTTCAAGTGTTGTGGCAAACAGGAGTATAAGCTCTTATTTCTTCAGTCCTCGTACAACTCCAAGATCTCAACCGACCTTGGAGAGTTTTAATGAAAAGAATAGGAAGGAGGCAGATATAGCAGTGAGGATGTTTTGGTACCATAACAGTCTTTCATTTAACTATGCAAGTCTTATTTTTATCAGCCCATGGTGGATGTCATTACGAGTGTTGGCCCTAGATGCAAAGCCCCATCTTATAATGCACTTACGGGGAAAGAGCTAGATGAAGAGCTTGAGTGTGTCAAGGAACAATTGGAGAGCATTAAAAGCTCATGGAAATTTACAGGTTTTACAATTATGTCTTATGGGTGGACAGGTCAGAGAGGTAGAACAATAATAAATTTTGTTGTAGCTTGCCCTAAAAGAACCATGTTCCTAAAATCGATTGATGCATCTGCACATGTAAAAGATGCACATTTGATTTTTACATCGTTGGTTGATGTGGTGGAGGAAGTTGGGGTTGCAAATGTTGTCCAAATAATCACGGACAATGCAACAAATTATGTGGCAGCTGGAAAGCTGTTTTGTGCCAAATATCCACCATTTTTTGGACTCCATGTGTTGCCCATTGCATAGACTTGATACTAGAGGACATTGGGAAGTTGGAGTGGGTGCAAGATGTTGTGCAAAAGTGCAAGCAAATTACCAAGTATATTTATAATCATGCTTGGGTGTTGAACCTTATGAGAGAATTCACACAGGGCGAGCTTAGTCGACCAGTTGTCACACGGTTTGCTACAAACTTTCTTTCCCTCCAAATCCTTTTGTATGAGTACCAAGCTTTGAGAAGAATGTTTTGTAGCCAGCAGTGGGTACTTTGGAAAGATAGCACAAAACCAGAAGCATTGTCTACAAAAGCATCTGTCTTTGGTGATAGTTTGTGGGACAAAGTCATCGTGATTGTCAGCTTCACTGAGCCACGTGTGAAAGCCTTGAAATTGATGGATGGAGAGAAACCTGCAATGGGATATATTTATGAGGGCATGAACAAGGCCAAAGAAGCCATCAAGACTTTCTATAAGGGAAATGAATCTAAATATCTCCCTTTATGGCAAATTATTGATTCCAAATGGGACAAGCAACTACATTCACCATTGCATGCAGCAAGAGCATATCTCAATCCGAGCTTATTCTATAATGAGGGGTCTAACATCCAAAAAGATCTCGAGGTGATAAAAGGTGTCATCATATGCATTGGGAAGATGTTCCCGGATCAAGATATTCAAGACAAAATCAACATACAACGAGATATGTATGAGGAAGCATTTGGCATGTTTGGATTCAGCGCAAGCCAAAGTCTCAAGGACAAGAAAATGCCTTGTAAGTGCAAATTATTAGAACTTAGCTTATAATTTTGCTAGTTCTCTTTTATATGTTTGGCATTGCAAACTGATAATCTTTATTGTTATTTTTTTACAGCTCATTGGTGGATAGATTGTGGCATTGAGGCACCACAATTACAAGAATTCGCCATCAGAGTTCTGAGTCAACCTGCAATGCTTCTTCTTCTGAGCACAATTGGTCAATGTTTGAGCACATCCACAGCAAAAAGGAAAACAAGTTGGAGCATGAGAGGTTGGAGAAGTTGGTTTTCATCTACTACAACCTTTGAATGCTCACAAAACAAGTGCAACCAAAGGATACAAATCCAATTTTATTGGATACTATTGATTTAGAGTCTCATTGGGTTGTGGAGGAGTCAAGTGATTTGAGTTGGCTTGATGAAGAGACTGAGGATCTCTCTAGTTTGCCATCTCAAATGGAGACTCCAAATACAATTGCCTCACAGTTGCTTCAGCCTTCCGATGTTGGCACTAGCTCCATGAGGGCTTATTGTAGGCGTAATCATCCATGAGTGATGAGACTCAAGATTACTATGAGACAATCATTTATCATTTATGACATGTATATTTGAATTTTGAACTTGCTCCCATTTTTTTTTTAATTATGGCATCATGATTCATTTTCTTATTCAGTATCTAAATGTTTTGCTTACAAAAATTGAATATGTTATGTCGTACTTTTATAAATATGAGATGATGTTATGAATTATTGCATATATTGTGGTTTTTATAAGGATTGGAATTGTCATTAGTTTCTTTTTTGTGCTTAAAATTTACCATATTTTAAGCTTTTTCTCGTATTTTGACTAGTCTTATATGAGTCTTATACGAGTCGTTCCCGACTCTTATGTGAGTCGACGAGTCAATAGCCAGAGGAGTCTTATACAAGTACGAATTGTGCAACATTGGTTTGTATCTCATGAAGGATGCAAAGAAGTTAGAAGAGTTGGTATGTAACTTGTAAAGAATGTGAAAAGGCTAGAAGAGACTACGAAGATCTAATCCATGTCATTTGTTGTTCACTCATACAAGTTGCTAGGTTCTACTAGGGTTTCCTTGGGACCGAGTTGCGAGAAGAACATACTTTGGAAAGATGTTGCTTGGAGATTTTGTGCGTGGAAAGCAATGTTTTAAAACTCTGACTCCGACACCAACTCGGCCGAGGGTCGACTCCGACTCCGACTCCAACTCGGTATCGACTCGGCCGACTCGATTTCAATGACTCGGTCGTTGTAAAAAATACATTAAATATTTATTTATTTAAAAAAAAAAAAACATAATTTTAAAGATTTTCATTCATGTTTCCAAACACACAGCATTAGAATATAGATGGAAGACAACATATGATCAAAGTAGGCTCATGGATATATCCATTATATCAAAATGGCACCCAGTGCACTGTCCAATAGTATATAGTAGTTTGGGGCTCCTGTTGAGTCTGTCTTGGTGGAGGAGGTCTATTTGACTTAATTTACATAAGAAACCAATTTTCTTCTTTAACAAATAAAGCCCAAGAAGGATCTATTACATGAAGACATGAACTAGGACTTATGACATAAACCCTAGAAGCCTACAATGGAGGCTTTGACCTAATAATAAAATAATAAAACATGGAACCCATGCTAAATAATCATTTTTCTTTTATAATAAAATTTATTTTTCTTTCTTTTGAGTCTTGACAAATAAATTACATCATAACTCAAATACAATTATGAACACCGACACTAGTTACATTCTTCATGATTTCCAACTCAGGGACTTATCAACATAGCAACAGTGATAATGAAGACACGCCAATTTATGCAAATCACTATATTTCTCCAAACATTAGGTTTGCCATGTCCAAAACAGACTTAATCCAACAAGGTTTGCTATATGACAGAGATCCTTTTTCAAGTTTTGACTACTTTGGGGTGTAAGGAATAGACTCCATGACTTAGCATCCATGCTTCCTTTTGCAACATAGATCTCATACTTGACATTCTGCAAGACTTCGCATATACTTACAAAATGAGTACTAAAAATTGCCAAAGCCTCCTCAATAGGAGGTCAATACCAGCAACATGTACTTCATGGATTCGTATACTATTCACGGCCTATTTTTCTAATATATGACATTAGCTTGTTTGTAAGATAGCTAAGTAAAGACCATGAGTATTGTACACATGATCCTTTAGAGAGCTTTGCAAAAACTTCTCTGCCTCCAATTAGCAAGATATGGTATGTCATGATTCTTGAAAGATGATCCAGCATCTATTAGATGCTTTGATTGTCATCAAGCTCGTAATGTCCTGCTTCTGAGCATGTGAACAGTGATACATTAGCTTTAAAAAAATATTTGTTAACTCACACTTAATTTTCCAGTAATGGTCTTTGAGTAAGAACCTAAATTATAATGTTGTCATTTGAGATATCAAATTTGACAGATCATGCGTGATTCCTTCAATAGTCATCATACTAGTGATCAATAGTCAGCAATTAATAATAAAAAAAATTAAAAATCGCAGTTTTTTTGGTGCCTGGGCCGCTGTACGTAACCCGGCCAGGTTGATACAGATTCGGCAAAGCCGGCCGAGTTAATACCGAGCCGGCCGAGTTGTTAGACAACTCGGCCAGCTCAGTATTAACCCGGCCGGCCGAACCAGTTACTTGGTCGAGTCACAAAATTGAGGCCTGGCTCGAACCAACTCAGCCGAGTCGGTTCCGAGCCGGTCATTTTTTAAAACACTGGTGGGAAGGCAGGTTGGTCTAGTTGACTTGATTAGAGCCCTAGTCTAGGATTTAGTTTTGGAAGTCTCCTTTGAAGTTGATAAGAAGAGAAGTTTTGTGGGTTTTCCCCTTTGGAGGGTTTTGCCCTGGCTTGGAACCTATATCTTGTGTTCATTTGATCTTCGTCGTTTGGCATTTATTTGATGATAAGAACATAAGCATAATCAAGTTAAGAAGAACCTAAAATCACAGATAGATGGCAAGAAAGGAAAATGTTAAATTAAATATGCTGCCCTAATCCATTTTTCCAACATGGTATCAGAGCAAAGGTCAGTAATATAGGCAGCTAGAAGATCAAACAAAGTGGCTTGTGTTGCTCTTTAAAGTCAAGATAAAGGGACTGTGAATACTTGCTTTGAAGTCTGAAATAATTGAAGGCACATCTGAGCTAGAAAAGGTATTTTTCTACATGCTACTGTGAGTCCAGAACTCTGTATTTAGGGCCGAAAGTCTTGAGATTGGAAAGGCCGAGAAGCATATATCTGGAAACCATTTCATCTTTTTAGAAGTTCAAAAAGGCACTGTAAAAGGTCTATACAAGACCAAGGGACCTGTGAATGGTTATAAAAGAATCTGAATCTTGTTTGAAGTCTAATCTATTTCAGGTAGTCGAGCTCTACTTGAAGGGTCGAGTTCCCTATCTTAGAGGGTTGAAGGTTCAAATAATCAACTAAGTTAAGACCATGTTAAATGGAGCACCAGCACTGTAACTTAAGAGAATATTAGGACAGTGTTGAGAAGGCATATCAGTCCAAATTAAGGTAGTTTTAGTCACCCTGACCAGAGGGTCATATCCACCTTTCTATAGACCTATATCATTCAAATACAAGGCTAGAAGAAGAGGTACGGTTCATTAAAGTATAGCATCTTGAGGTAGCCACAAGTCCACACTCTTTGAAAACCTATTTTATCAGATCATTCTTGTGATTATTGAAAAGGAAGTAGTTGCAGGGCTTCAGTTCTGGCTTCAGGTGCCTCAAGAAATAGGTACTAGACCTATTGTCCAAGACATTGATTTAAGAAAGAAGGCGTGTACCTCAGATGCTTGAAAACGAACAAGCTGTAACATGTATGGACTGTTTGATAACTGAATTATGCCCAGCTAAGATTCTTTATATGATGTTATACCCTAAAGAAATTTGTCCAAGTTTTATGTGCACAATGGAGAGGGTTGAAACTTGAGACCCTTGGTGAAGACAATAGCTAAAATATCTCTATGTACTTCGGCACGCTGGTTCTGTCTATTGAAATACGATCACCCTCAAGTGTCGACAGAAGAATGGAAGTAAGGACAGAGGTAAAGGTTGGTGCAATGAACTACAATAGAAGTCTAGTTTGATGAATATCCTAACCAGAATTATAGAGGAAGTTAGTCACCTTTAGGAGAGCATCTTGAAGCCAGCGCTCACGATGATAGTGGAAATATCAACACCTTGGATTGTGAAGAAGACCTTTAGCAACAGCTACAGGATAATTCTAACCAGAGTTGGTGGAAGAGCAGAAAAACAGTCTCTTGGAAGAGTAATCTTGGCATTCTAAAATCATTGGAAGACAAACTTTGGTGGAAGCAGCAAGCTTTGGCATCTTGAAGTATCATAGAAGGTCCAGATGACACAAGAAATCTTTGTGGCAGACATTCAGTGATCATGAAGAACTAAGGTATGTAGTCCTTCAAGTACGTATAACTGTTTTATGGGTCTAACATAAAATGTATTAAGGTTTTGTTGCATACCTTGGGCTTGTAGACTTCATCTTGCCTAGGGATTGTTAATTCTAGATGGTGCTTGGGGTACGAAAACCCTTGTCATGTAAGAAACCCTAACCCTAATCTGTTTGTTCCCTCATAGAAACCCTAGCTTCTAGGGTTTGTAGGTAGTCTAAGATATATGGGAATCCCTATAAGGATAAAATCTAGGGTATGACGTAGAGACCCTAGAGTTGCTTAGGGTTTGTACTTGAAAGCCCTAAGAATTCATCCTCTAAGATTCGATGTAAACCCTAAATTGTAAAAATTGTCCTCATGCTCTTGTTATTGTATATTTTGCCTGGTTGTACTTGTCGGAAAATATTACAGGTACATAATGAAGGAAGCAAAATGAGAAGGGTGGCTAACAAAAGCAAATCCTTTGCTTTGGTGAGCATGATGGTCAAAGGGAACTATAAAGACCCTGAAGGAATGAATGCTAACAAGTTCATTGGTAATCGAAAGAGTAAGCATGCATCATTATATGAATCTTGACTTAGTATGGCATCAATAGATAGAAGCATGTGATAGTAGCATATTTAGAGTCTACTTGTTTGAAAAGCTTGAAATTATCTAGTCCTTTAAGAATGAAAAGCTTGAGTACCATTATGCATAAGTGTTCATCCGTAAATTGTCTAACACTATGTTAGAGGTAGTCACTTTGCTAAGTTGAATCCTCAAGATGCTATAAGAACCATCACTTTGGGAGGTTCTTGAAAAAAGCATTATGACAAGGGTTGGTATACATTTCATATCATACGGAAACAGTACTCTTGAATAAATGAAGGAATGCAGTTGGTTTAGTTGTAGATCGCATGTAGCTAGATGATTGTGTGAAAGATTAAGAATGGATATTTAAAGTAACTTCGGGATAAGATTCATATAATCTTGTAAGAAAAGTTGATCATAAATTATGCATAGAGAATCTTTCATCTGATGCCTATAAAGATGAATTTGACTTACTAATAAGACTTTCTCGCTAGAAATATATGTATATATCAGTGATCAACATCCAGCATAATCTCCGGAAGCAATGGTAACTTGGTAATCAAGTTCAATCCAATGTTGCGAACATTGGCATCGAGATAAAATCGGCAAGGGTTTGGAAAACCAAAAAATCGGGAAAATCGAGAAAATATCGGTAAAAATAGGCAAAACATCGACAAAATCAAGATACCATCAAAATACCGATAAAAATCAGCAAACATCGGCTAGGCCAAAAAATCGTGATTTCGAGATAAAATTGGGATGTTATCAAGATGTTTGCAACACTAGTTCAATCCTTGGGCACTTTGAAGCATGAAGGAAGATTCATGTGGAGATGGAAGTTGAAGATGTTGATGAAGAGAAAGTGGTCACAATGAGGTAAGATGTTATATTTATTGTTGGTTATTTGATTAACATATTGGTTTGCTACCTGGAAGGATGTTGTAGGAACCCATGATGATAGTTAAGGAAATTTCAACTATATGAATGAAGTATGTAGAGGAAAGCTCAATATTTAATGCCTTCATTGATGATAACAAGACAAAAGTCATGTGTAATATTCATGACATGAACCCTATCTCAAGTGTTAAAGGATGGTTCCATGATGTTCAAGAAGGTCGAAGTTTCTCTAATGACATGATGATAGGAACCTGTATAGCTACTACTACTATGATCTCCACTAAAAGAACAACGTAGTTGATGTTGGACACATCTCCCTAGTTGAGAGGGAGCTTGGATATATATTCTCTTTTGTGTATATCCTCCCTGATCGAGAAAGAATGATGATGGGCATACTTCATGTGTCATGCATTAGGCCAGGAGTAACAGTCATATGTCTAGTGAAGGCCATGAGGAGAGAATGAGGTCTGAAGGATTAGGTAAGCATCTGAAAAAGTTTGACCTAGCACCAACTAGATCATGGTAATGAGTCGTCGGACCTTAGGCTGAATAACATGTATGATTGGCACTGTTAGGGTTGGTATCTTGGCAGGTAGCCTAGATGATACCTAGATACCTATTAGGGTTGGTACCTTGGCAGATAGCCTCGATGGTACCTAGATCCCTATTGGTGTCTTGGCAAGTAGCCTAGATGACACCTAGTGTCTTCGCAAGTAGCCTAGATGACACCTGGATCCTTGTTAAGATGGTGTCTTGGCAGCTAGCCTAGATGACACCTGGTGTCTTCGCAGGTAGCCTAGATGACACCTGGTGTCTTTGCAGGTAGCCTAGATGACACCTAGATCTTTGTTAAGATGGTGTCTTGGCAGTTAGCCTAGATGACACCTAGATCCTTATTAAGATGTTGTCTTGGCAAGTGGCCTAGTTCACACCTAGATCCTTGTTGAGTTGGTATCTTGATAGGTAGCCTAGATGATACCTAGAACCCTGTTAAGAGGTTCGGTATTTACAAATGTAATTTTGATCTTTGTACTTGTAAAGAAAAAGAATTATTGTTTTTGTCATTTATAAAAATGAGATTCTTGCTCATTGAATTGGTCAAGCACATAGTTAAGTGCTATAGGAACGTCAAACAGTCAATGTCATGTAAAGAAGCTCTTCTTGAGCCTATCTTCTATGTATTCGAGTCAATAACAATGTCAAGTAGCCCTCCAAATGACAAGCACAATCCTCTTTGTCATGTCGGCTTGCAAATCGAATTAATAACAATCATGTCGGCTCAAAATTAGGAGACACAACTCTTCACTATCATACCGGCTTATTATGGAGACAAAATGACTATATATACCTAGCTAGGGTCTGCGCAAAATAGAGACACAGAAATTCGAACTCTGTGATTTTCGTATGGAGACAAGCCTAAGATCTGCATTATAGGAGGATTGTCACAAGAAGACTTTCGGATAGCACTTAGGAAGTCTGTTTACAAGGATATCTCTACAACTTCATAAAGAATAAACCTCAGCCTACTATGTCACGGTAATCACAGTCCCTGTGATCATAGTTTCAACCTCCTCTCATCCTCGAAGACTACTGTCTCGGCCTCCTTACAGTCTCGGCCTACTTTGAAGCAGCACTATAATGATGACAATCTCGGCATACACATGATGATGATCTCGGTACTAAAAGGAAAGCAGTCACATACTTGTGGATGGAGAGACACACTCTCGGCTTACTAACAGTCTCGGACAATGAAGATCTTGATGCAAGGAAGGATCACAATCATTATGTTTGCAATGATAATGATCTTTGTCTCAGCATAACTGTGATCTCACAGGAACACACTCTCGACATACTCTATCTCGGTATATTCAAGATCTCACAGTGACTCATCTTAGCATAGTATCAATTATGATCTCTGTATAGATATGGTCTCGACCTTGATGGAAACATAGTCACAATATTGATTTTTTATGTACCTTGGACAAGTGGTTTCCCATGGGTTAGTCTTTACCTAGGGAAAAGTGTCCAAAATAATTTTTTTCCTAGAAGTGACTTTATAAGTGGTAAAGTCAATGTTAAATTATAAAGTGAAAAGTGACTTAGACATAAAGTACAATGTGGGTACTTTATTTAATGGGTGAGTTAAAAAATAGAAAGTGAGAACTAAATGCACATTTATTCTCACCCTTGATCTAAATGAATCTGAACCATTAGATCTTAGTGTTGCCCAAAAGTTATTTAGGGAAACAAATGGGGAAAAAAAATAGAGATTGCATTCATTCTTCAAGAGCAGATTGGAAAAAAGAGGTTGAGAGCTGGAAAAAAGTTCTGAACGAAAAATTTGTTGCAGCAAGTTGAAGGAGTGATTGCTAGGCAAAGCTGGGCACAGAAATCAAGGCATAGAAGACAGCAGAAAGTACAGTACGAACAGCATTTAATGTTGTGAGTTGCACGATGTTCGAGAGAAGTTTTTGAGAAAAAAATTGAAAAATCCGTACAGTATGTACATAATCCATACAGCATAGTCTGTATCTGTACAATTATATATTTTCAGCTTCAAGTGGGCATGGAAATCGAGGCAAATTGGGCACGGTTTTCAAGGAGTTTTGAGCTGAAGAGATAAGTTGTATTTTGCTGTTTTGTTTTGTCTGCAAATGTATTTTTCCTGAACTTGAAAGATAAATACATTTGAAGAGCTCTCTAACAGGTTTTCCCTAGAGAAGATTGAAGGGGTTTTGCCTTGGTCAAGTTGACCAAAAATCTGTGTGTATTTTTATGTGTGTTGTTGGTCTATTTATGTCCATATATATTTTCAGCGTGTGTTGACAGTCCCATGTGTTTTAGAATTTCATCTAGACTAGTCAATCAAGATTCGAGATGGTTTCATGCATGCCAAACTCAAATGTTATTTGTTGGTTTAACTTTTCCAACGTGTAAAATTAAATCTATAACATACATATGCCAAGACCCCAAACCGCAAGGGTTAGCTCAGTCAATTAAGCCATCCACCCAAAGTATGTTGACGACAAGGAGGCCATAGGTCACATGTTCAAATCCAGTCAAGGCTACCAATGGCTATTGTGGTTGGCAGTTAAACTACCATCCATCCAGAGATTCTATGAAAGAGGGGGGATCTTGGGTAAAAACATATACGCAAACACATAAGCCTAAGCTATGCACTGATTACTTATTCTACCATTCTATTTTTAGTAGCTTGAGAAAGTACATTTATTACTCAATTATTTTCATATCATGATTCTTAGGAGCATGAGTTTTCAGTGGAGAATGCATCATGTTTGGTAGTCATGGCCTATTTTTATGCTTTAACCCATACTAGATGTGTTTTAACTCTTACTAGATCTGTTTTAATTCCTACTAAATATGTTTTAAGCTTGTATCTTGATCCTTCCTAATGAGAGATGAATTGATTGTCATTTTGTAAGGTTCTAAGGAAAGAATTGTCCATCTTGGATGCATAAGTATTGCAATGAAATGTAGACTTTAAGAACGTGGGAAACTAAAACAAAAGAAATGAATAAATTCCTTCTTGTATGGACTACATTAAAGAGGGATCGAGGAAACTCAAACAATAAACTATAATACTTCACCCTCATCATTATGGGATCTCCAACTATGGGAGGAGCATAAAACGAAATGCATTAAAAATGATTTTGAGATACATTTGCACTGGTAAACCAAAAAACTAGATTTCTCACAAATGCTGAGCCCCGTTGCAAGCCATTTCCATGTGCAAATGATGCAGGAAAGTTGAAAACTCAACCAAGTCTCAATATTCATCCAAGACAAAAATGAAGCTGCATTCAATAAATAAATTAGAGCTAGCTAGTGCTAGGAAAATACCAGCTAGGCTTAAAACTATTCCAAACTAATATCTAGAGTAAGATTGATGTGCTGGATTGAGTGAGATAAATATACACTAACAGAGAAGATAAATGCATACGCACAGTCCACTATGCTTACTGATCCTAATCAGGACTTGATTAACAAGTCCCTAAAAGAAATGGTAATATGGGATATCCTCTGGCAATCTGTCATCTTGGAAGATGCAAATGATAGGGGAGAAGGGCTATTTCACAATTCGAAATTTTGTTCATTAAAAGGCAAATGTCACAGTGATTTCATTATATGGCCTCAAGTACACCTGTCTAAACATAAAAGAAGGTTACACTATGTTCCATGTTGTTGAAAATGTGTTATTGAAAAGTAAGAAATCATGAATAACAGTGCCAATATTAACATGCCAACTTGTGACAGGTCACAAAATACCTTCACATTATCACATTAATAATTATAAATTGATCCATTGATGACATTATATGGTCCCTGTACAAGGTTAACGCAAACATAGCAGCATTTCATTAACTCACTTCTAGCGTGTAAGTTCTCCTAACACAAGGGAATAATAACTAGATTGCTTGAACTTATTGTTTTGCAGAAGCAATTAACCAAAAGCTATTACCCATCAAGATCCACTAAACAGCAAACTCAAAAGAGGAAAGCAAGTTAATAAAGTGGTTTTAATGATTTTTTTACATGTATATCTCAAGAACCCTAATGCATTTTACAATTTTCAAAGTTCTTCGATAGATACAGGAGATTCTTCTATCAACCACGAATTGACTATGTTATTTGATGTATTGCAATAGGAAATCAGAAACTCTGAAGTGTGGTTATGTGCATGCAGACCACAATGCACAAGCAACACGTGTGATTATACAAATAGAGTACATCTTGAAAAACGTTAATGTCGAACAATAATGCATCAAAATTCACTTCATCAATATATAAATATATGAAGTTATAAATATATGTTTAAGAAAAATTGTGACAAATGTACATTTTAAAATTTCACATGTAAACAAAAACAGGAAAGAAAATTGTATTCCTTTACAGGATAGAAGACTTGACAAAACAAACAGTAGCATATACAGAAGTTCTTCATTGATTAGAAAACAAATAAAACTTAAGCAACATGTAGAAACCAAAAGAAAGAGGCATACCCTTCTTGGAGCATGAACGAGAAATGGCAAACAATGTTCACTTTCCAAAGCTCCTGCTTGCATATTTTTGTCCGTCCAAACCTTCAAATAATCCTCTAGTAATCCTTTAACAACTCTCTTCCTAAATTTAGTGTCCATAAAATTAGTCCTTCTTGTTATTGTTCCTTTGAATGACAATGAAGTTGACAGCCTCCTCTGATGTTTCTTGAGAACTGACGTTGCAATACTTGTTTCGAGACAAATCCTTCTGCTTCTTAAAATTGGGCCCGTTCTGAGAGCTCCGTTGTGATGATCAACCAGTTCATGGGCATCTAGTTGACAATTTTGAGGAGTAAATCCATCCGAATCTGCCACACTTTTCGACTGAATAACCCCTTTATCTAAGCAACCTCGACCCTCCTTAAGTAAAGGAGAACTTTCTCTATTTCTCTCGTCAGCATTCTTACCAGTAATTGAATCATTTGATCGGTCCTGTGTTTCCTCTGGATTTCGCTTCAACTGAATTGCCTGCGCCTGGTCCACATCCTCTATTCTGATACTTCGCTCTTCATTCATACATTCGTTTGTTGAAGGCAGTATAACCACCTGATCACCGCGAACCTGGCTCCAAATATCAACAACTGTTGAATGGGCACTCTCTTCTTTTTCTCTCGAGTAGCTACTTTGATCGTTGCTTACTCCGCCATCTTGAGTTGACCAAAACGCACCTTCGCCATACAGCATTCGCGTCTCAGAAACCTCTAGTAACTTGCAGGCAACTGTCACTCCTGCTATTTTTCTATCACCGTCATCAAACCCTACTGCGATGTCTTCAAGCATCACTGTTGTGTTAAGATTTGATGGAGTTACACCATTCGCTATACCATCGTTGAGACCCATGTCATGTTCATTTTCATTGCAGAAACTTGCAATTACCTCTGACTTGAGTGAAGCTTTGTTCTCTAAAACATAAGTGTCATTTCTGGTTTCCACATTTGAAAATGAATCTGGATCACTACCTAGTGAATCGTCTTTAACACGCTGAACATCATACCCTGCTCCATTATCTTCAACCCCACTAGATTGATTTGGGGAAGCAGAGAAACCAACAACGAGGCTTGAAGAATCTTGCCTTGAGCTGCCAGCAGTAAGACACGCTTTCCCCAAAAAGTCTGCAGTTCCATTCCTGTTATCCTCTAAGGCTCCACACTCTGTAGGCAGACAGACCCTGTGTCTGTACAATGTACATGCAGAAAACCATCTATTCCCTTCGTCAGGGGGGCTCTTGACACCACATTTCCTCGAATAAAAACTCCCCCATCTCCCTCTTTTTCTTGGGACTTCACACTCAACCATGTTAAACCTCCGAAACTACAAGCCCAACATCAATGCTTTGAACTAGTAAAACAGACCTCCACCTCTCATGCCTTATCTTCACCTTCACACCAACATGCTTATGCTGTTTCTCCACGTTTATATTCCTGATTTTCAAGAAAACAACAGTTCAAACCCACCTTTAACAACACGAACTAAACCCTAAACTATGATATTCAATTACTCCAAACCTGTACTAAAAACGAACTAGACCCTGAACCCTGACTATCCAATCACTTCAAACATAATAACAAGGTCTGAAGCTGTAAATCAAGGTTCTGTAGTATCTTCCGCAAGCAGAGCTCTAGCTTCTTCAAATACTAGATATTCCCAAAATGTAGATTGGATTAAAAGACAAACACTGACAAGGAAGTTTAGCTGTGTGGTGGATCCATGCATTGATGAAATGCAATGAAGAATCCATCCATTTGTAAAAATACAATCAAGAAATCAATTAAACACAGATCCCTGAGTTGTGAAATGCTCACCTTCAACTTCTGCAAAAATGCAGATGAAGCGGGCGGGAAAAAGGATTCCCCCTCTTTTCCAGGCGTCTGTTGTAGCCTCGCTTGTACTGCTCCTTGTGAAAGAGAATTTATTTGTTAATGGTGGTTAATTACAATGTTAAAATGGATTTTGTTTGCCATGACACCAACTTTTCAATTTTCACATGACACTTGCCTCCCAAAAGCCATTTTGGATATTGAGTTGGCTAAGCTCGGGTGGAAGTCAGGAAGGTTGGAATAACAGGTTCGTTTTTGAATCCTGTGCACAAGTTGCTCCTATATTTTCACATCAAGAACTCAAGAATCTATTACCAATTTAGGATTGTTTATTACTCACGCTGGTAACTTTGAAGTTATTTTTTGGTGTCAAATAATTTCAAGAGTAAGTACGAGTGTGAATCTCTTGACATGAGAAAGAAGGAAGTAAGTTATTTTTTAACCTCTACGGTTAAAAATAGCTTATGGGACAAGTAATTTGACAAATAGATTTATGCATTTTATTTTCTCTGGTTCAATGTAACCACTAGCACTCCCAACTCCTCAATCTGGTATAAACATTGAATTTGTCCTTTTTTTTTAAGGCTTTAGTTTCTAAAATAAAATGTTTTCAATTTTTTAAATAAAAAGTTTCTGTGTTTCTATTTTTATGGAAGTGCAAAACATTATTTCTTCTCAAAAAAATTAATATTTTCCAACATTAAATTTTACAATGTAGTTGGTGAGAATAAGTGAAATAAGCTATTTTTAACTTTCACCATTAAAAATAGCTCAATGGACAAGTGATTATTTTCCAACATTAAATTTCACAATGTAGTTGGTGAGAATAAGTGAAATAAGTTATTTTTAACCTTCACTATTAAAAATAGCTCAAGGGACAAGTGATTTGACAAATAGATTTATGCATTTCAACCTTTCTCTTGTTTAATGTAACCACAAGCACTCCCAACTTCTCAACCATCTTGTACTAAACACGGTATTTCTCCTTATTCTTCTTGAAGGCTTCACTTATAAAATAAAATGTTTTTGTGTTTCTATTTTTCTAGAAGTACAAAAACTATACACTATTTCTTTTTAATCCTTTTTTAATATTTTTCAATATTGAATTTCACAATGAAGTTGGTGAGAATTAGCTTTTTAACTCGAAAGGATAATTTTTACTCTCTGTGATATAACGCTTATATACCTTTCATTATTATAAATCGTTTATGTCAAATAATTATCATGCATAGTTTTGATTTGTATAAAATATATTTGTTTAACTAACTATTTATAGGATTTATATTACAAATATATGACAATATATTAAGTAGTGGTTAAATATTTGGTTAATTTTTAAATAATGGTTAAATATTTGGTGAGTTTTATGGGAATAATTGTTTTTTAGATCTTTTGAGTTAGATGTATTAGTTTATGTTAATAAGTTATTATAGATATCTTTTTTAATAAAATAGTTATGAACCTAGATAGAGGTTTGAAAAGCCTAGACCCTAAGTTTTCTATGTAATTTTTGTTGAAGATCTTGGCTTATATCATGAATCACATAAGCATCCAATCTCAAATCATTATAATTTTGTTAATTTTTCTTTCTTTGATCAATCTATTTTTTCTAAATGGTTAAATACATTTCTAATTAATTTAGAAACTAATTTTTTAGACATTTAAATATAATATTAATTAATAATTTTCTGATTCTTATTTTATAATTAAATTTGACTTTCTAATGGATGAATTTGATTTTTCTATTGAATTTCCTCGAGCCTTCGCACATTATTTATTTCTCTAGCTATATTAGTTCCTCGTTCCTCCATCTATGTCATGTGAGTGGTTTGAAATGTCGACCCCAAAAAAGAGTGATGTGTTTATTCTAGAAAGAGAATTCAAAAACAATCATCTTCTATATTATAATAATCTCATTTTCATGGCCATAGCCGTTTACAAGCTTTTTGTGACTTTTGCTACTTCAATGTTCTAGTACAACCACAACAAAATTTTCTTACCTCTGCAGGTTTTTTGCACTACTATTTTGCATTGAAACCTCCCATAGATTTTACAAAATTGTCCCAAAAACAATTCAAACTTGCAATACATGTGGAAATATTATTTAAGATTCCCCGGAGGGGTCAGCTTCGAAGTTGTTTTCCACTGGAACCTGTTTGCCACAAGACCGTCCATCGCTAGTCGTCATACCAGCTGCGTCATATTCCTGAGAGTTGGGTCCTTAATCAAAACCAAGCTTGGAGTCTAAATCCTTTAATATCCTACCATTTTCGTTTGATTGCACCTTCAACAAAAGGAGTTATATCTCCAGGCCAACGAGTTTCCTTTCCGTTCAAGTATATATCCAATCAAACCTTTTATCCATGAGATTAAATATTTCCTCCTTCTCGCGCTCTATAAGTTCCAACCTTCTCACTTTAATTTTCGACACTCCCATAAGCACCTTAAACAATCGCTCTCCTGATTATTTCCAATGATCTTAATCACCATCTAGAACCCGATTATCCATGGCAGCCATAAGAATAAGATAGTTACAATACCACTTAATTGAATGTGGAGGATAAGGTAGCCCAAGAACCTTGCTTATTTAACAATTCTTTAGTGCACCATCCAAATCAATCCATAGGGAAATGCATTAATTCTAGCATTATGTGAATTCTCATAGTAGTCGCCTTTGTCATTTTGAATGACTTCAAGCAGAGGGGATGTTGCAAAGCATTTAAAGCAAGGGTTTTTAAGGAATTAGACCAAATCCTTGGTCTTAGGTGAGATATCAATCCCCAATTATAATAAGTCCTCCCTCCTTTCCATTTGTATCGATTGCGTTCATAATCAAATAATGGATGATTGTGGTGAGCTCACTCCTTCCACGCGAATGGACATGCGAGGTGAAAGTGTCAAAGGAGAGGAAGTTCATCTAGAAAGCATCATTTATTTTCTTTATTCCCATTACCACGAGCTTTAATTGAGGCATTAGCTAACCCATGTGCACTAAGACCATTCAGTCTTCACAGAATTGGGGCAAAGTTCCTTACTCCAATTGTTTCTATAATTCCTTGCTCCATCTAGAATTCTTGTTTAGCAAGCTTATCTGCCTCCTCATTTAGGGATCTAAGAATATGATGGAGGTAGACCTCATCAAAAAATTAGGATTGCATTGTTATCTTGAGGACTATTAAAGAGAAACAAGAGTTTCTTCCTGGAGTTGAATTAGAGATCTGCTTAATAATAATCATAGAATTACCCAAAACCTTTATTTCCTTTATTCTTTTGCTTATGGCTATCTCCAAACCTTTCTAAAAAGCCCGAAATTGAGCTTGATTATTTGTTGTTATTCTGAGGCCCTAAGAAAATCTATAAACCATTTATTCATCGAAGCAATAGATGACCCCTCCCGCTCTAGTGGCCCTAGAATAAGTTATTATAAACATCATTCATAAATGTGGGGAAGTATTTATTGGTTTTTCTTTAAAAAAATAAATACTAACATAATCATATAAATTAAATGGCTAGTAAACGCAAATAAGCATCAATTTATAATAAATATCAAAATATTTACCCCCCAGTTGGCCATGTAGCAAGAAAATTTTCAAGGATAGAAATTTATCTTAAAGTTTAGAAACCATGGTGAACTCATTGGCCAATGATATGCAATCTCTAAAATGTTTAGCCATATTTTTGAAAAAATATCCAAATTTTTTTATAATTGTATATACCCTCTATGTAAAAGTTTGGCACTTTTTAATGTAAAATAATTTTATACTATAAAATTTGAGTGGAACAATTTTAGAAAAAATTGAAATTAACATATATTTTTTTTCTAAACAAGGAAAATTAGCCCACCTGAGAATATTAGCCCCTAAAATTTTCCCTCTCATAGGCTTTGTTGCAGTATCATGGACCAATACCATGGCTTGTCAATACTAGATGCCCAAAACAACCATAACTCGCTTCAGATGACACTTGGTGATATGAGATTTTTTTTAATTAATTGAAGTAATTAAAATAGTAAAATGGTACAACTAATTTGGAGATAAATCTCAACCTTTGATTTGTGTATGCTACTACTAGCATGGCCATATAAATTAAATGGCAGATAAACATAGGCATCAAACTATGATAAACATCAAAACACTTACTTCATGATACATCTCATGTTGATAAAAAAAAAAAATAACAAAACATCCAAATTAACTAAAATATAACTTTATTTTAATATATTATTATTATTATTGATATAAAAAAATTAATATATAAGTTAAACATATATATATTTAGAAAAACAAGTACCAACATTCTTAGTTATGGAGACTCGCCCCCACTTTACCATGTAGATTCTTAATCTATAAACATGCTTTGTTACAAATACCATGGGTTAATACCATAACTTATTAATACAACATACCCAAAAACACCATAACTCATTTCATATGTCACTAGACATTTTTTTAAACTAGTTAATTTAATTAAAAGAGCATAACTACTTTTGAAATAAATCTCAACCTTTGATTTTTGAATACAACTAAAAATGTTCTAGAATATTCGATGGAAGTTAACTCTCTACCATCCACCTAATAATTATCGATAGTTAAATTATAATTCTAGAAACCTTATTCCAATATAAACATTCATATGAGTGTAATGAACATTTTATAATATCTATGTAGCTTAAATCCCTAACATCCACCTAATAATTATCGATAATTAAATTAAAATTCTAAAAGTCTTGTTTCAAAATACACTGGCATATCAACCTAATTATATATTTATCGGTGAGACTTATGCATTTGCATGATATAATTGGTAAACATGATGAAGCATGGTATGGATACAACTTTTTTTAGTATATGTGAAATTTTGGGCAAATGAACTATATTTTCGTTGCTAATTTGGTTTCCCAAGTGGCTCACCACAGCGAAAACGCATATGATGTACATGTTATCTCCTAATTGATCAATAGAATATTAAGCTTACTATATATTATATATATATATATATATATATATTATATATATATATATAGAGAGAGAGAGAGAGAGAGAGAGAGAGAGAGAGAGAGATTTGTTGGTGACAAAAAAAATGTGCCCATGACATAAAGGTGTTACCACCCACTTATGAGAAATGAGTTTTTTTAACAATGACCCAGGTAGAATTCTTGTGAGAGCTCAGTTGACCATTTGAAGTTTTCATGAGGCCACCCAACAGTAATTGTGGAACATATGAAGCTTTACAATGCACTCTACATGCACACAAGAGTGGAGTGAAGCCAATAAACATGTAAATCCATTAGAAGGAGAATGGAGTTAATCTTGTCACAATGTGATTTATTGCTGTCAATGGATTAATGTAATCTTGTGTTGATGTTATAGTGATGATCATTATAATATCATTTATGGGGCACTTGTAATTAAGCAACACTAGACTTTTATAACATTGCACTTGAAGATAGTTTTGGGAAAGTTATTTGGTGGTGACCTATCTCTCAAGCAAAGTGACCTACACTCCTAGGCCATTTCGACCACTTATCCTTTGTCTCTTGATGAACTTATTACTCACCTTGTCATAAAGTTTTACGAATTGGTTAATCTTCACCCCTAATTATGCCCTATGATCATTGGTTCAAGTTGTTAAGTAAACTTGCTCAGGGAAAGAGTCAAAGTTGATCAGGTCAAATGGTAGTGTTTTGGTTGTCCATGGATTGTATGTGAAGAAGCCTTTAATATGCTATGGAAAAATCATTGTAATAGGCCAAGGGGATGTAAGTAATGAAGGCTCACTTGGTTGGCTTGGTTGTGTTTTTGGCCAAGAGGACTAATGGAATTTTATTAGTTTGGTTTTTCCTCGAAGTTGGGTTTTCCCGGTGGTAATTTTTTTTGCATTATGTTTATGTGTTAATATTGTTGTTTGTTGGTACCCGGATGCGGGTGTTAATGGTCGTATTTAAGATGAGAAGAAGTCCACGCGCCGAGGACATGGTGCCACGCTGCAGACAGGTGGTAGCCATGAGCTCCGGGCTGGTTTCTGCCCCAAAGGAATTAACGCGCATTAATGGCGCTTCAATGCAGGGGTCTTCCCGAGGTTCTGGTACCAGATATTTTGTCATGGCGGAAACATTCCTTTGGTTATGTTTGCAGTTTGGTTTTCGTTCTGGAGAGTTCGTAGTTCAGGTGAGCGTGGAAGAGGGAAGCTCTGAGGGCAGAATACCCACCCTCGAGTCCTTCCCCTGCTCCATTCACGCAGTGTGTGCTCACTCGACTAAAGTGCATTTGACGGTGGTAGTCGGGTTGCAGAGCCACCGAGGTAATATTTCCTGTGGCATTCTTCCTGTTCGACGAAGGCACCAGGCTGCTAAGTTTTACACTGGGAACAGTATGGCTCCGCGCGTTGGGTATCGTAGGCCTCGCAGGGAAGGTAATTCTGGGCAGAGAGGCACCAGAGACAGTGGCCAATCAAGCCCGAGGCATATCACTCCTCTGGCCTGTGCTTCGCCACCCTCTGGTGATTCGGCGTCTTCTGAGTCTGATTTGAGCAATGAAGTGCAGACTGCGACCCTCTATTACCGCCACAAGAGGGACAAACCTGTGGTTAAAGCCATGATAACAGTAATTTTTGCTGAGGAGGATGAGGCGGAAGGAAGTTGGAAGGCTGAAATGGGGGAAAAGACGCCTCCCTCCTCGGACAATACTTCCAAGATAAAAGACAGCTCCTACAGCCCAGAACTACAGAGCAAGATGGACGAGGAAAGCACCTATGGTTACTCAGCAGAGCAGGCGGAAGCCTTACAAGAAATCACCAGCCTCAAAGGGAAAGAACCCGTGGTTATTCCAGAAGGTCCACCAGAGGCTCAAAAGGAAGCTCAAATCGACAGGCCTTCCTCTACTCAGAGCAAGCCAAAGACTGAAGAGTCTGAAGACTCTTTTGATTACACTTTGTACCTCAAATTACCACCGAGTATTGATCGCCTTGAAGATATTCCGGTTGGCATGGAAGTTACTTGGGAACGGGACCCGGTTCGTGCAGCAGAAGACCGCAAGAAACGAGCGCTGGAACGAGAAGCTGAGGCGCGCAAGAAGCAGGGCAACTAATGGCAGGGGCGTCAAGGGTAAGCCTGATATCAAGCGAAAGTTGTATTTTCCTTGTTGCTTAGTTTTGGTCTGGTGACGCGAAGCAATTATGAAAATGCTGGTCACAAAAACTGTTTCTTGTAATGGGTCTCGGGGTCTGGGTTAATTTCCAGTTTCTTTGCATGTTAATGTCGGTCTATGTCTGTCTTAGTCAGTCTATGTCACAGCACAAAGCATCTCTGCTGGTATTTTTTGGAATCTCCAGCTTGTATATGCAGACAATCCAGGTTGATGAAACAAGCTTTACTAGAGAGCTGAACACTCGCTCTCAGAGGTTCTCACCTCCTGTACATACTTTTTTGGTTTTTTTAATATAATTAGCGTAGCCTTTGCCCAACAACAAAAAAAAATATTGTTGTTTGTTGGTTTAATGTTAGTCTCACTAAGTCTATTTATTTGTTCTAAAGTTTAACATGGTATTTGGGAGAAGGATGGAAGGGAAAGAAAAGAACGACATCATGGAAGTTATGCAATGGTTAAGCCAAGGAGTTTAGAGGAGTATTATTAGTGTACATCAAATATGAGCTTACGTATAATTAATTCATCAATAGAACCCTCATGATTGGTCTTTACAATTAGAGGGTTTATGATTTATATAAATGAGAGTACAAAGAGCCGAGGATTTTAAGTATTGGATAAATGCAATGTTAAACGGTGATGAAAAGAAAGAAGAAATTGGTGGAGAGGTGTGGAAAGATCGTGGTGAGTAGCAAGGATGTGTTATGGGTGAGTTATTCAACATTGCAAAGTTTGTGTTAGCACCTATAATGGTGAGTATCGGTGGTGCTTATGGAAATGGTCTAGGGGTTGGTCATGGAGAGAACTCCCAAGAGGAGAGCATAGGATGAAGGGGTTTGTGTCATGTAAAGTGACATTTGCTAGCATTTGGATAGCAACAATGACAATCATAATAATAAAAAAAAATTATTGTTATAATGAAGTTGAATAGCATAAAATAATAGGAGAAACTACTCCAAATATTCAAATGCATTCATACATCCCAAAATCACATGTGCTCCATAATGAATATATGATACCTACATATACCTAACCACATATTTCACACATGGTCCCTTCATTTTTAGGATGATCCTATTACATATATGTTTACATATTACATGTACATTTAACCCCATATATGCCCGTGCTTAGGTCATACCATATGCATTAACCTAATATAAGCTCCCCTTGGGGAAATGACAGAGTAGCAACCTTCAAAAAGCTTTTTCCTCAAAGATTTGTTGTTAAGGGAGTTACATGTGATGAAACCAAATAATTGAATTTCCTTATGTTCCTACATTCTTCTTCCACTTATGATAATCCCTCCATCCAAAGTCAATTATTTTCGATCTAAGTCCTTGATATTTGCTTGTTGCATTGTTTTCTTTCCTTTAAGTCCATCTTGTGTTTTTGTGACTTCTCTAGTTTGTAGTAGTTGTTGGTCTTTGATAACATTCTATTGAATAATGATTTGGCGATGTCATGTTACATTAATAATGATGAGTACTCCATCTTCTTCCCTTATAATACCTTGTCTTCCATGGTAATGCTTATATTGATATTCTTGTCCTCCTTGAAATCATTCTTGGTAACGAGGATGTCGATATGGTTTCACGTTTGATTGATGTCCTTCACTTTTCATAACAAGTTTTAGATTTATCTTCTTTTAAGAGATAATGGCATTCTTTGTCCACTTTGCTTGGCCTTCAACATCTCTAGCCTTGGAGATTATACCATCATATTTGGCACATAGATCCTTTAGATGGACATCAACTTCTTCAATTTTCTTTTGGAGACCTTCATGAATATTTCCTTCTTTCTCTTTTTGAAGTTACAATGTCACATCATCTATCGAATTTCTATGTCCTTATTCAATTCTAGAATGCATTTTTTATTTTACCATGTCCATATCTAGGGCTTATTTAATCCTTTTACAAATTTCCTTTTCAAGTCTTTTGGTAGTCTCTTAATATATGATCCTTGTCTCTTATTGACTTTGATAATGCTTCTTTTCCTCCTTTAATTTATTAACATCATTTAGTAGTTTTCTATTATGGTTTAGTAAAATATATATTTCTTCATATTTCTTTTTCAATTTTCCCCTTAGTCATCCTTTTCCCAATTCTTCTTGCTACTCTTTCCTTCTTTTATGTGTTCAATCTCCTGAATGAGTGCTTCACTAAGTCTCCTTAATGAGCACTTCATTAAGGTTTTTTGTGTAGATAACTCATCACCTTTATTCTTTGTCTCTTCTTTTGCTTCATTTAATTCATTTTGAAATCTATACAATGCATTCACTTTTGAATTCTTTATCCATTTAATGGAAAATAGTTTTTCAAATGCTTCCCATGTAATATTCCATCTGAGTGTCCATGTCAAAACTCCACTACCATTATGAGCTTCACTAATAAAACAATGGCTTTCCAATAAAGGATAATTAACATATTTCCTTACCATCCTTAAACATTTTGTGAGATTGATTACATCTTTATCTTCATCTCCACTAAATTTAGGTATTGTCTTTCTTCCTAATTGAAGTATAATCCAAGCCCCTATATTACAACTTCAATATATTAACAATAATGATCTAAAATAGTTGCCATCCTATGCGTTTTCTTTCCAATGGATTTTGAATCACCTCAGTGAGACATACCACTTAAAAGTTATGGTAGTTTTAATTTAATGTACATTTTAAAACACTATTATGGAATTTGTCCTTCTGTCTGACCTTAATTATGGTGTATGTTATGACCCCAAGGGGGGGCATATATGGGGTTAAATGTACATGTAATATTTAAATGTATATGTAATAGGGTCATCCTAATAATGAAAGGACCACATGTGAAATGTGTGGATAGGGGTGTGTGTGTGTGTTTATGTACATGTATTGCTCTAGCACTCACAAGTGACATGACATGACCCAACCACTCGAACGTGTTTCCATGGGTGCACGACTTGAATAAGGCACAAGAGAGCACCCAACAAATAGGTTGAACAAATGGGCACAAGGCACATGGGGTGATCCAGGTGGCTCCACAAACACACACAGGACAAAGATGGCTCAAAAATCAAAGTGTTTGGATTGTGCTCAAACCAGGACCAGATCGAAGACCTCGTCGTCTTGATCGTGGTGGTGCGAACGACTCGTCAAACCGAGCTCGTATGCGAAGATAGAGCTCTTCAAAGTTTGACATGACAGGGGAAAAGTGGGGCCCATAGCATGCCACATGGCATCCTAGTAAGCAGAGGGGGACCCACATGGCAACCCATCAGCCATTGACACTTGGCGCTTTCTCATTTGTCTCCTAAAACCTGAATAAGAGACAAAATCATTTTTATGGGTATTAAATAACCATATAACTAAAATTGTTCTAATATATAAAGTTATTACAATAACTATATAAAAACAACCAAACATAGTTTATGGATCCGTGGAACAACCCTGTCGAACCCTTTAAACGGCCTTAATACAATTGCAAATATATATATATATATATATCTATATATATATATATATATATATATATATATATATATATATATATATATATATATATATATATATATAATATATATATATAGATATATATATATATATATATTATATATATATATATATATATATATATATATTATATATATATAATCTTGAGATCGGCGGTCATAACCTCCGCCGAACCCTCCACAACTGCCGCAACACACACACACATATCGCATATACGAGACACATATCACCGCGCCGATCGCCGATGAGTATGTCGACATAACCCCCGATCAGGGCGCCGATACATTCGTCGTGCCGACCACCGATAAGAACAATTGCCGGTATGAATATCGACGAAGTCCCAGAAATCACGCCAGCCCCCGTATTGATCGCCGATATTAACTGCCAATCACCGATATTCGGGAACAGAAGCGCTGATAAGGTATCATGCAGAGTTCAAGGGATGTGTTGCCCTATTTCAACACATTTATGGTTTAAAAGGAAATATATATATATATTTTATATATTTATATATATATATATATATTATATATGGAAGAGGCGGGATTTCATCCCCCGACCTCTCCTTAACCGTAAGCTGATATTAACCATTACGCCGACAACCTATTTGTTGAAGAATCCGCCAATGAAATTTTATTTAAACTTCGACTTTTGCCTATGCACGCATTTCAAGGAGGAGAGAGACTGCAGGCACAGATTTTGAGGCAAAATGCAGGCACGAATTTCAAGGCAGATTAATTAATATTTTAATGCAGGAACCATGAATTTTGCAGGGGGCAAAATTTTCACTTTGTTAGAATTTGACAGGTTTTATATGGTTTTTACACCTCTCATCGCCATGAACACAATGGTGTTGTTCGTTTCTTCATCAGAGGTCTGCATTTTCCAGTCATTTCCAGAGTGCACGTGGAGCCATGATTTCAGCGAAAACATGGAGCGGAACCATGACCCATGAAATTTTCCCAAGGAGGTAAATTTTTGACATTTCAGAATATAGTCAACTTTATACTTGTTTTTCATGGTTTTCCGTAGGGATTGCAATGGCGAGATCAGATTCGCCATCTGAGTTGCAGATTTACAGTCCATCCCTAGAACAAAATCTTTGAGAAATCCTGGGGGAATCTAGGAGATTCCTTGAACCCAGAATTCTCAACTTTTTATAATTCGGATTTTGGACAGTCGATTCAGCACTACTCGACGCCACGAATCTGATGGTGTCTTCAGATTTCTCATTCTCTCATTTCTTATTCTAGTCACTTTTCTAAGTGCCAGTGTAGATATCCACAATCTTGTGCGAGTGGCCATCTTCATGAGATCGATGCCTTGAGAGCAATGCTCTGAGCAGCTTTAGCAGTGAGACATCCACTTCTTCAGATGGCCCTTGGTTGTGAGGTATATGATTTGTTCATGTACTTCTTCTTTCTGCATTATGTTGTATAGATCCATGATTGATGTTGATGCAGGATCTTGTTTATTTTGTGTTGTCATGATTCCTTGCTTCATGTTATGCAGAATCCTTTATGTGATGTACTTGTTTTCATAATTCATCATGTTATGCTTTAAGATCCCTTATTGTTTGCTACTTGGATACTCTTGTTGTCGTCATGCATGTGTTTTTCTTTTGACATCCCTTTTGTGCCATGTTGGCAGGATGCGCGCCATGCATGTTTTTGTGTCATACTGATAAGCGTTTTTTGATTGAGAGTTCTAGTTGTGGAACATCTCTTAGAGCCACTTCTACGTGAGGGCATTTTTCCTTGTATGATCGAGACATCATCTTTGTGTACATCACCTTATTGACAACATTTAATGCAGCAGCCTACACCATCTTGATTGGGGCCTGGAGACGTATTCCCTCCTGGACGAACTCCGTTATCAACGGCTTATGTTTTCATGTGCTGATGATCGTTATGTTCCTCTTCTTTACAGTCTATAGCTGTATTTGTTAATGTTCTTTTAAAATGCAATTTTAACACATCACGAAAGTAAAAGGTCTTGGAAAGGTCCTTCTTCACACCTGGACCTAGATCAAGTGGTATCAGAGCAGGTCTTTACGTTGATGTGAATTGCAGCGTGAACAATGACAAAGGATGAAAGAGAAATGTACGAGACCATGCTTAACATTTCCAAGAAAGTGGAAATCCTATATAAAACTCTATAGAAAGAGACAAAGGAAAAGGAGTGATTACAACTTTAATTGAAAGCCACAGAAGAGGCCATGAAAGAACTAAAGCAAGACAAACATAATCTTCAAACAAAGAATGATGAATTGAAGATGTGTCTACATGAAGAGAAAAAGGAGAAGCAAAGTTTGCTACTTCAGCTGCAAGCAAAGGACGAGGCCTTATAAAAGCTGCAACGAGACTCATATGAGCTAAAAAGTAGTTCTCCATCTTCATGTATGTTTCCCGAATATGATTTTGCTATGTTTGAAAATCATGCCATAGGAATTGGCTTCAAATTGCTGAAGAGAATGGGATATGAAGGAAAAGGCTTGGGCATTAATGGACAAGGCATTGTCAATCCCATCAAAGTAGAGGAATTACCCTGTCAGGCAGGACTTGGGTATGTCAGGAAAGAAGTTGGGGAATGCGATCCACCAACAATGAATGATGAGCAGCCCTCATCAATTCTTTCCAAATCAAAAAAGAAGGTAAAAGATGTTGATTTGCTTTGTATTTCATCTTCTCATAGTATGATTTTTGTTGGAGATTTGGAGATCCTGATTACAGGGAAAAATATGAGGCTCCTTACAAAGACAAGGCACGAGGGGAAAGAGCTTGGTGTTAACAACCAAGGCATGACCCAACCTTTGGAGGATGTGCATGAACATCGATTTGCAAGCTTGATATACACTAAAAGGGAGTGCTCAAAGGTGTTAGATTTGTCTGAGACATCGTCGAGGAAAGAGAATGATGGGAAAACATCCCCATCATCCCATGGTAGTTTCCATTGCAAGGAGAGAGTTGAGGCAAGCTCTCATCGCCATGCTGACATCAGAAACAACAAAGGAAGGTATAACCATTTTTTATCTTTGAATGTTCATTTTGGTCATGTTGTTAATAATGAACGAAGACAAAGGCATTGAAAAACATGCACTTTTTGTGGTTTACCTAACCATACCGTTTCCAAGTGTTGGAAAAGAATGGCAGCACTCATGAGGCATGAAAGATCCTCTCAACTGCATGAAAAGAAACAGGTTAAGAAGATATGGAGGAAGAAATCCTATTGCAGCCATTGCGACAAAAACGGCCATCAAAGAGTCACTTGTTGGAGGCTCCATCCAGAACAATGCCTTAAAGACAAAGTGTCAGTGCGTGAACCAGGAAGAGCAATTGTTCGATAAGCAAAACCACCTCAAGGAGGTGATCCATTCACATTGATAAGTGAAAAGTGGTTTCTTTGACATGATGTCATTTCATGATCATTCTTTTCTAAATCATTTGTTGCATTTTTAAAATGTAAAAGTGATGATGTGTTTCCAGCACTTGGTCGGCAACAATGGTGTCTGGTCATGTTTTGAGTCGCATGTTAAAACTCTGAAAGTGATGTTATGTTTCCATCACTTGTCAAAACAATAATGTTTTGCCTTATGTGTGTAAATCATGTGTTGCAGTGATGATGTGTTTTCCATCACTTTTTGAAGCAACCATGATGAGTTGGCCTTGTTGTCATAGCTGGAGTATTACGTCCATCTTGTTGTAAACTTGACCACCAAGGATGTGTTATAAACTCGTGGCAAGTATGGGACATTTGGGTCTTTAGTTTGGTCATGTTATTCAAAGCATGTGATGTGCAAACAATGTACTATAGGTTGCAGAAGTAGCAGGTGTCGATTCGTCGCTTAAGGCTCCGAAGAACAAAGGTGAAGGAGATGGAAGCGAGACCTTTTTAGGACGTTTGTGATGCAGATATGGTACTGAGAGAAAGTGCAAATTATTTTTCATGCTTTTGGAGGACCAAAAACTCCTCAGTGGGGAGGATTGATATAGATGGCTCCAGAGAGACACATAGGACAAAGATGGCTCAAAAATCAAAGTGTTTGGATTGTGCTCAACCTAGGACCAGATCGAAGACCTCATCATCCTAATCATGGTGGTGTAAACGACTTGTCAAACCGAGCTCATATGCGGAAGATATAGCTCTTCAAAGTTTGACATGACAGGGGAAAAGTGGGGCCCATAGCATGCCACATGGCATCCCAGTAAGCAGAGGGGGACCCACATGGCAGCCCATCAACCATTGACACTTGGTACTTTCTCATTTGTCTCCTAAAACCTGCATAAGAGACAAAATCATTTTTATGGGTATTAAATAACCATATAACTAAATTGTTCTCATATATATAGTTATTACAATAACTATATAAAAACAATCAAACATGGTTTCAGGATTGGCAGCAACAACCCCCGCCAAACCCTTTAAAACGGCCTTAATACAAGCACAACCATAT
>APFE030129581.1:0-34917 GCA_000404065.3 Pinus taeda
GTTTATGTTTTGAATAAATGCATTGTTGGAATTATGATTAGACCTACTTGGTAATGATGCTTATATAGATAAAATGATAGATCTTGATATAGTTATGAATTGTTATTGACAAAAATCTCAGATGATTCCTGGGGTTACATAGCTGATGTTCAAATTAGATTTGTGGTTATGCATATATGGTGCTTACATGGTGATCTTCATAAGGATAAGGAGAAGTACAAAGCTTGAATACACATTACTTGATGATGAGTCATTCATATGCTAATGTCGTCATATAGATCATATAATATAGTTATGATGCAGGATTCCTATAGTTCTTGGTGCTCATGTGGATGAGGATTGTTGTTGTTGATGATCTTAAGCTCAAGATACATAGTTTTGGATACATGAAAGATTACTCGAAGTTGCATTGTTGGAGACATGATGATGATGAGTTCTTACCTATATGATGATGGGTTGATACTTACATATGTTGCTTGATGCAGATCATGCATGATGATGAGATGGATATGGTGTTTTTCACATTTGATATGATGTGAATGATTATGAGCTCATGCAGACATACCTTGATGACTTATACATTAATGAACATATACAGGTTGCTAGACGCTTATGGAGTATATCATACTTTGTGTATGATAGTTGATGATCTTATTTAGATGTTTGGTCTCTGTTATAAATGGCATATCAAGTTTCATGATGTAATAGTTTGTCTCTATCTATTGTAGTCATTTGATGAAGCCATTTTGGTAATATGATGTAATTTTTACCCCCACTATGCATGGGAAGGTTGATGTAATAGTTTAGTCATGTACAAACATTTGGTATCTGGTGTATCCCCACTTGGTTGGGTTGATAAGTCAATATTGTATATCCCCACTTGGTTGGGAGATGGATGTATGTATGAGTCTTTGATGATAGGAAGGTCACGTATGATGTATAGAGTCATGTTCTTTCTTGTAGAACATCTTTTTGTAGACCTTGCTTACAGTCAGGGGGAGTATGAACAACAGACTTTAGCAGAGGAGAGATTTTAGAAGGAGCATCGACAGATTAGTACACCTTGGCATATACAAAGGGGGAGAGCTCATTCAGAGAGTTCAGCAGGTACTTTGGCGGAGTATGGTTAGCAGAATGGTTATCAAGGAAAGAGAATATCTTGGTCTGCCCCTTGCACTTGATGTCAAAGGGGGAGAGTGTTTTCGTGTTGTTTCCTTCAAGTCCAAAGGGGGAGATTGTTGGAATTATGATGCATATGTTGTACTTGATGGCAACCCACTCATAGAAGAAGAAATCTCTTATATCAGATGTGATAGAATACATGGGATGCAGAACAACTCCAAGGAATCAGATTAGAGTTCTCAATATGACAAGCTAGCTTTGCCATCAAGTCCAAAGGGGGAGATTGTTGGCATTATGGTGTTTTCCTTGATGGAAACTTACTTAGATAGTAGCTCAAAAGATTAGGTAGGTTTCGCAGGTGCACCGATCAAAAGGTGTGGTCATTGATAGGTTGCACAGGAACGCCATTCACAAGGTGTGGACATGTTCGCAGGTGTTCCTAACAAAAGGTGCGAACCTAAAAGTGCATGGACTTTCATGCAGAGAAAAACACATGCACGTGGGAAATCTTATAGTTGGTTCATGGTATTTAGTTCGACAGTATTGATCCTATGGTTTTGGTTCGTGGTATTGAATTCAAAAGAGTTGAACCCAAGTATCGGGTCCGTGGTATTGTTTCTCAATGGTTTTGGTTCATGGTTTGAGTAAGGCCTTAGTTATAAAAAGGAAAGGAGATCATTTTGGCCAAAGATAGTTGAGTTGAATATCTTGGATAAGCAAGATCTGAAATACTTATGATCGGTTGGTGAGCTGGACCTAAATCAAGGAGAAACCTAAGCATTATTAGACAAATCTGCTGTTCCGTCGAGATCTCTGTGGCGCATGATCAGATCTGTAAATTTGATAGTCTAGGGCACAAGAATTTGTTTATACCCAAGGGTGTGCATGCGAGCCACAACGCAGGTGCGGAGGTGCGTAGGCGAGTAGAAGGTGCAGTTCCGCAGGGGAGAAAAAGGTGCAGGTGCAAAAGTGCGCAGGTGAGAAATAGGCACAGATGCGAAGGTGCGTAGGTCCGACACTGCAGAAGTGTGAACATCTGCAGGTTTCTATTGGCTAAGTTGCGGACTCTACTTGAAATATGTTTTAGCTATTTTTGTCTATTACTATTGTGTTTAAGGTTCTGATTTGATATCTGATTGCTGTGTGCTGAGAAAGTATTGATTCAGTTTGTGCACAAGGAAGTTTGTTGACTGCAGATCTATTTGATACTCGATGGATCATTATCTGGTTTAATAGACTAGATCTGAATTAGTGACGTATGTTTATGAATGGTATGATTTGGGTATGACCAATGTATGGAACAACTGCAAGTTATAAGGAAATATTTGTAGGTTGGTTTTGGTGAAAGTGTTGTTTCAGTATTGGGTGATTCAAAGATTGATGATGCCAGTATTGATTGATTATGTGCTTCAATGATATTGATGGGTCCAGTATTAAAATTGGATGAAACGTGGCCTTTCAGATTATGGTGTTGTGTTTCAGTGTATCCAGTCTGAAAATTGATGAAACATGATACCTAGAGGAAGAACGTGAGAAGGTTGTAGCCTTCTGTAGTTCGGCACCTACGTACTAGTACATTAGCTAGTACAAGAGCTAAGGGGGTGGTAGCTCCCTTCCAGTAGCAACTGGAAAACAAGTGAAGGTTGGAGCATTCAGTAGGCTGGCATCTATGTACTAGTAAATGAATCGACTAGTACAAGAGCTAAGGAGGTTGTAGCTCCCTTCCAGGAGAGTCTGGAGAACAAGAGAAGGTTGTAGCCTTCTGCAAGTAGAAGCCTACGTACTGGTATAAGACTGCACCAGTACAGAACCATTGTAAAAGAAGTTTCTTATTAAAAAGAAGATTGAGATGACTTGCAACAGGTGGTTTTCACCCACATTGGGTTTCCACCTTACATCATGGTGTTCATGTGTGTGATGACCTGTTCTAGTTTACTGCTCCTATTTACTATTCATATGGTTGATAATGTTCTAATGCACTCACTAAAGATCAACTAACTGAATCATATGTTTACTGGATATATGCTTGTTGCATTAAAACACAGTTGATTATACATGCGGTATGCCTTAACAGAAGTAGCATATATGAATCTTAATATGGAAATGAAAAAGTTACATTGATTTGATAATACTGATTCACCCTCCCCTCTTAGTATTATTTCCAACAAGGAAAATGATACACATAACACTAATGAACTTACAATTACTTAGAGAAGAACACCATCAAAACATAAAGCCAGATGGATCCCAAACAGTGCTGGAAAACCCTGGTCTTTCCTTAGCTAAAAATGCAGAGATGAATGTAAAATGATGTGCCCAGCAATCCCAAGTGTCCAACCCTGAAAATGACTGAGAATTTATATGATATAGACAAGAAAAACTCATTCAATTGCCTCTAGGGGTCGAGCTCATCATTCTAGGAGCTGTTTGAACCAATTCTAAACAAAGCACTGAAATCTAGGCAATCAAAACAACTTGCCTCTATAAGGTAGGAAACTGATTCATTCATCTAATTTTGACTTTATAGTGAATGAATCCTCTAGAACAAGTAAATATATGCCAAAATTACATCATAGTCATCAAGTTACATATAGATAAGTCAATAATTACATGAAGAAGCAAAACTAGTCAAACTGGTCGAATTTCTGAGCTGGAAGATGAAAAATTGGGCAAAAATCCTCTATGCACTGCGCCAAATCCTCTATGCGCTGCGCCACTTTGAGGTTGTGTTTGAGGCCCTTCCTAAAGTCCAAATTGAGCCCAAGATAGCTCATTTAAAATCCCTACCTGTCTACAATCCAACCCAAGTAGAATTTCTGGATTTGGATGTCATTTGACCCTCCAAAACTTCAATCTCCGAGGACTGCTTCCTGTGTGTCAAAATAAGGGCAGAGAGGTCATTTTTTGAGTGTTTTTGACCTCTAGGAGACTCAAAACTTGCCCAAAATTCTTGGCCATGCACCAACAGTCATGACTTTCATGAAAATCCAAAAATATAAAGTTTTTTCATTTTGGAGCCCTCTATCAAAAGCGAGCGCCACTTGGCACGACACATAGGGATTTTTGCCCAATTGTTCATCTTCGAGCTCAGAAATTCGGCCAGTTTGACCAGTTTTGCTTCTTGATGTAATTATTGACTTATCTAGATGTAACTTGATGACTATGATGTAATTTTGGCATATATTTACTTGTTCTAGAGGATTCATTCTCTAGAAAGTCAAAATTAGATGAATGAATCAGTTTCCTACCTTATAGAGGCAAGTTGTTTTAATTGCCTAGATTTCAGTGCTTTGTTTAGAATTGGTTCAAACAGCTCCTAGAATGATGAGCTAGACCCCTAGAGGCAAGGGAATGAGTTTTGGCTTGCCTATATCATTAAAATTCTCAGTCATTTTCAGGGTTGGACACTTGGGATTGCTAAGTACATCATTGTACATTCATCTCTGCATTTTTGGCTAAGGAAAGACCAGGGTTTTGCAGCACTGTTTGGGATCCATGTGGCTTTATGTTTTGATGGTGTTCTTCTCTAAGTAATTGTAAGTTCATTAGTGTTATGTGTATCATTTTCCTTTATCTTCTTCTGAATTTGAACAAATGAGTGATTAAGGTAGAATCCATTAACTGTTATGCTTTGCCTTTGAATTTGTTTAAATTTCCATGTTTTCATCTGTTTGAAGGAGAATTCTTGAGAATCTCTTGCTCTCCTTAGTTCCTCACCAGTGTGATCCACCCATTCGCTCACTTTAAAGCATCAAAACGATTTCCTTCCTTGCCCCAATCAAAACTCTGCAGAAACTGTGCCTCATCCCCGAGCCCAATTTGCCTTTCCCTGTTTCCAACATAAAACCTCCAAAAACTCAAATAAAACCTTTGTACTTCATACCTAGCCTAAAATTAGCTTTTATTTCAGTCATCTCGAGCCCATTTGATTATATTTCACTGAGATTGACCCGGAGAGAGCCCTCTCCTGTCCTCGTAGGGCTAACTACGAGGCTGAGCATGGTTTGATGTGGACCTAGAAGCTTACCTTTTCAAGCCTGAGGTAAATCTAGTCTCTAACATAGTGGCGACCATGTTACAGCTTAGCAACATGTGGACAAAATGATGGATTTCTTTGACCTTCATGAGATCGATGCAGAAAATGTGAAAATGAGACTGCTTGTACAGACATTTGGTGGTGAAGTTTGGAAGTGGTTTTGAGCTTTGCCGGCTGCAGGTATCACCACCTTGGCCAATCTACAAAGAAAATTTTTAGACTGCTGGGAAGTGAAGAAAAATCCTCTCCAAATACTTGCCGAATATGATCACATCAAGCGGAACATTGGTGAGTCGGTCCAAGATTACTGCATTAGATTTAATTCCGTCTATAATGAAATTCTAGATCATCTAAGGCCACCCGTGGGGCTAGCCATGATGCAGTTTCTAGATGGTTTTGATGCTGACATGGCTTATCAAATAAGAGAGAGAGAGCCGGCCACAATTGAAGACATGCAAAAGAGTGCAGTCAGTGTTAAAGAAAATCTGCTAGCCAAGAGGGATAGAGCAAGGGCAGAAAAGAAGGTAACAATAAAAGAAGAGTCTTCTTCATCAGATCAAGTACTTCGAAAGGTAGAATAGACGCAGTAGATGTTAGAGAGGATGAAAATTGACAAATCTAAGCCACAAGTTAGAAATCCTAACTTCCATGGCTAGCAGCAGCCAAAATATAGAATCAAACAAAGAGAGCAGCGAGCCCAAGAGCAGATAGCACAACAACCAGTACAACCACCTTTGCAGCAAAATTTTGTGCATGGACCGGAAACTAATGAGGAAGAAAATGTGATAGGGGAAGAAAATCACTTCTTTACTCCTGATGATTTTCCTACTTATATTACTAAGGAGGAGGAGTATGCAGAAAGTTCAGCTATACATAAAGATGGAAATTTCATTCTAGCAAGTGACACGGTTTTGGAAGAAGAATCAGATGAGTACCAAAGAGGTTATATGAATGCTTTATCTGCCCAGCAGCAACAATATTCACTTAGAAACAGAGATGTGCCCATTAGCCCAATTCAAAAGAGAAAAAAAGTTTCAGCACCAAAGAACGATCCACCTATTGCACAAAGGAAAGCGAAAGAGGCAGTTGATCCTAATATCAGCAAATCACCACCAGCAGAAAAATCAAATCAGCCAATTACATCGAGAGAGAAGGAAAAGAAAGACATCCCAGTCAAAGAGGTAGAAAAGACTTCAACGTTCAGTCTAGAAAATGAAATTTCTAAATTGAAAGTATCCATTCCTTTGACTGAAATATTGAGGAATAACAGTTATAGAGGGCAAGTTTGTAAAATTTTGAATTGTGATCCAATGTCTGATATGGTGAATGTCAAAGATGATCAACATGAACTAATTTTTGGACCAACATTGAATGGTGAGTCTCCTGATAGTGATGTGCCGCCTTTTTATATTAGTCTAAGGGTGCATGATTTTGTGTTGCATAATGCCATGTTCGATTCCAGAGCGTCCCACAATATTATGCCGAAAGCTATCATGGAGAAGTTGGGTTTGGACATCACTAGGAAATACCATGATATTTTTCATTTGATTATAGCAGAGTGAGATGTATTGGGCTCATCAAATACTTGGTTGTGAGTTTGGATGAGATCCCCACGAAGAATGTTTTGATGGATATTGTTGTGGCAGAAATTCCTCCTCGGTTTGGTATGCTTCTCTCTCGGTCTTGGAGAGCGAAATTGAAAGGGACATTACAACTGGATTTCTCCTATGCAATGATTCCTGTGTTTGGCCAAATGAGAAAATTGTACCGAGAATAAAAAATGAAATACATGATTACAAGCAAGGAGAAACCAATTAATCATCTGATTAATTATGTACATACAGATCTAGAGTCTTTTGTTTTGTATTCAGATAGATTCAATGATATAGATAGTCAGTTAGTCGAAGTAGAAAGTATTCAACAAATAACAAAGAATTTTAGAGAGTTTTTCAAGAAAGAAAGACAGGAACAGCAAAACACCGTTGAGCAACCCGCTGAACATAGTGGACAAGAAACAGAAAAAACAGAGCTAACAGAGTTTCAGCACTTAGAAGAAGATGAAGATGGCCTGTGGACCATGGATTTCGATGGTGCAGTGGGAAATGATGGTGCTGGAATTGGTATTTGGGTACACAGTCCTCTTTCCGCTCTGAACAAAGTGCCTAGTAATGTGCGGGTATGTTCTTACAAGCTAGCTTTTGATTGTTCAAACAATGAGGTTGAATACGAAGCTTTGATTGCTGGCCTAAAAATTCTTAGAAGGTTGAATGCTAAGAGGATTGCAGTATATGGAGACTCCAAATTTGTGATTAAGCAAGTCAAAGGCGAATATCAAGCAAAGCATCATTAGATGCAGGCTTACCGGAATCCAATCTTAGATATCTTGAAGTTGTTTTCAGATTACACCTTGACGTGTGTGCCTCGTATTAAAAATGGTATTACAGATGCACTTGCTAAGGCAACAAGAAATTTGAAGATTCCTTTGAACTCAAGTAATAAATTCGAAATCCATGTGAAGCATTGTCTGACTGTCTCGGACAATCAGAGATACTAGCAAGTTTTCCAAGATGATGAGGAGATAGATGATTTTCTGCAAAACTAAGGCAAGTTCAAAGATACCTCAATTGATGAAGAACATGCTGATGGAGAAGATGATGTGTGGATCAATCAAATGGAAGTGTTGCAGCTCAAAGATAACATTATTCCTAAAGGCTTGATACCTTTAGAAGAACTCTTCGATCATGATGACGTAGCTCACAAACCAACATTGCAGCCAACAGAGAAGGGTGTGGAAGAAATCAATATCAGGACAGCTGCCAATCCAAAGATGGTAAAACTGTCCAAAGCATTGCCACCAAAGGTAAAGCCCAAATATATCAGTTTGTTGTCATCTTTTGCTAATGTGTTTGCATGGGATTATTCTGATTTGAAGACATATGATACCAATATAATTCAGCACACTATTCCCATCAAGCCTAATCAGAAACCTTTCAGGCAAAAGTTGAGAAGGCTTAATCCAAAACTGCTGCCATCAATTGAGAAGGAGATAAATAGGCTGTACAAATCAGGAACCATTGTTCCCATCCAATTTTCTGACTGGATCTCTAATTTGGTGCCCGTAAGAAAGAAGACAGGTGAGATTTGCTTGTGCATTGATTTCAGAAATCTCAATAAAGTTTCATTAAAGGATAACTATCCATTTCCCAAAATGGATCATATACTTCAGTGAGTAGTTGGAGCATCTCGTATGTCAATACTCAATGGTTATTCCAGATATAACTAGATTTTGGTCCATGAAGATGACCAATACAAAACAGCATTCACCACTCCATGGGGGACTTTTCATTACGCTAAAATGCCTTTCAGTTTGAAGAACGCGGGTGCCACATTTCAGCGGGCAATGGACTTGGATTTCGCAAATGAGAAGGATGTCTTTTTGGTTGTGTATCTTGATGATCTAACCGTGTTTTCCAAATTTGATGAAGAACACTTGTATCATTTGAAATTGTCTTTCAAAAGTGCAAAAATTATGGTGTGTCGCTGAATCCGAAGAAGAGCTTGTTTGCCATGGATGAGGGAAAACTACTTGGGCATATCATCTCAAAAGATGGCATTCATATTGATCCAGCATGTGTAGAAGCGATTAATCAAATTGATCTGCCCTAAAATAAGAAGGAGATTCAATCTTTTAATGGTAAGATGAATTTTTTACGCCGCTTTGTGCCTAATCTTGCTGAACACCTAAGAGAGATTGAAAACATGATTAAGAAGGACAGCCAAGTGAAGTGGACAGATGAGGCTTCAAAATATTTCAATTTAGTCAAATTGGATCTTTCTTCAGCTCTAGTTCTAATAATCTCGGATTACACTCAAGATTTTATATTGTTTTCATTTGCTTCAGAGCATACTATGGCAGCTGTGTTAATGCAGAAAAGAGATGAGTATGAAAGACCAATTGCTTTCTTTAGTCAAACCATCAGAGATGCAGCCTTGAAGTACAACATAATTGAAAAGAAAGCCCTTGCACTTGTGAAAGCACTGAAGAATTTTTGGGTATATATACTGCATTCCCATACTTTGGCTTATGTTCGTAATGTTGCTGTTAAGGATGTTTTAGTGCAGACGAATCCAGAAGGAAGACGAGGCAAGTGGATTGCAGCTTTGCTAGAGTACGATGTGGAGATCAAGCCCACTAAGCCTATTAAAGGTCAGGGATTGGTAAAGTTAATGGCTAGATCTAACTTACACACCTTAGACATAAATTTGATTGCTGCTATGTTCGATGAGAATGAGGAAGGTGCGTCAATTGAGGTATCCGAAATGTTTGTTATTTCCCCGTGGTATTCAGATATCATATATGTGTTGCAAAATTTGTCACCACCACCTGGCATGGCTAGAAACAAAGCTATAACTCTCAAATTAAAGGTGGCTAAGTTTTGTGTTTTGAATTCTGCACTTTATTGGAAAGATCTCTGTGGTGTTTTGTTGAATTGTTTGGTGGAAGAAGAAGCGAAGCAGGTCATGGATGATTTCCACAAAGGAGATTACGGTGGTCACCTCTTTTGGAAAACAACAACAAATAAAACTCTACGAGCGAGATATTATTGGCCGACATTATTTGCTGATGTGTATAAGGTTTTCAAGAGCTGTCATAACTGTCGGATTTTTGAAGGAAGACAAAAATTACAACCTTTGCCGCTTAAGCCCATTGAGGTGAGTGCCCCTTTTCAGCAGTGGGGGCTGGATTTCATTGGTGAAATTCATCCCACTTCTTCCGGTCAGCGTCGATGGATTCTTAAGGCAACAAATTACTTCACAAAATGGATCGAAGCAATTCCCACTAGATAAGCAACGGATGCGGTAATTATTTCATTCCTTGAGAATAACATCTTGTCTCGTTTTGGTTGCCCGAATAAGTTAATCACTGACAATGCAACAGCTTTCAAATCAAAAAGGATGGTTGAGTTTTGTCATAAATACCACATTACTTTGGGAAATTCAACAGCCTATCACCCGGAAGGCAATGGATTGGTGGAATCTTCCAACAAATCTTTAGTCAACATCATTAAGAAGCTGCTGGAAATCAACAAGAAGAATTGGCAGAAGATTTTGGTCAATGCACTTTGGGCAGATTGGGTCAGTCAAAAGAAATCCATGGGTACATCTCCCTTTAAGCTTGTTTATGGAATTGATATAGTGTTTCCTACCTCTCTAGCAGCCCCGATAGTCAAACTTCTTCAAGAATTCGACAGTAAAGATGATCCTATGCAACGAAGACTTAATCAGATGGTTCATTTGCAGCAGACAAGAGAAAAAGTGTTCCAAAACACATCCAAGTTGCAGGAGAGGATTAAGAAAATCTATGACAAGAAAGCCAAGGTGGAAAAATTCCAATTGGAGGAAGTGGTGCTGAAATGGGATGAAAGGAATGAGGAAAAGGGTAAGCATGTTAAATTTGAAAATCTTTGGAAATGTCCCTTCAAAATTGCTGCATATTGTGGTCAGAATTCCTTTCTTCTAAAGGAGATGAATGGGGAAGATTGTCCATGAGGGCCGGTCAATGGTCGGCTGCTCAAGCGGTACCATTTCTGAGAAGTTTTATGTTGTTTACAGGTCATTGTATATACCATTTTAATTTTAGTTTCATTGCAAAAGTGTGCTGGGATCTTTTCTTCAGTCTGCAACCCGAAGTGAAGGCTATAATTCTGAAGAAATATTTCAGTTCTAGGTTCAGTTTGTCGAGTCAGTTTTTCAGTCATTTTGGTTTCAAGTTTGATTCAATAAATAATTCAAGAGTCTTGTGTCGATTTCTCTAAATAATGGACTCCATAGCCCAATGGATGAAGGCACTGTCTAGCTCTCCCAGAGATTTGTTGTTCTTGTCACCTCCAAGGAGCTACCATCCCCATTGGAGCCAATGTTAGAGTCGGTCTTTGCATCCCTCTATTAGAGATCATTTCTCTTATTGCATTTCATTTTTAGGTGTACCATTCTTCTCGATCACCTGCATTCCATTTAGGAGCATGTCATAATCTGACGGAAGGGCTTTGTCATTCATTCCCCTCATGTCTTGTACTTGTTGGCTTAGGTCTTTTCATGAAAGTTTATTAAAGTCCATGACAGTCAATTTTTTTATCTTTTAATTAGCACGAGTCATTTCAGTCACTAGGGCTAGGGTTTCACAAGTTGTGTCTTCAAAATGTCTAATAAAGCCAGCAGGCCAGAGGGAGGTTCTTAGTAAATTGTCATTTCAAGATTTTGATCGTCATATGGATGGATTATGACTTTTCTTCAAAACTCTGTTTTGAAAGAAAGTCGAGATTTCATTTTTTTGTAATAATTTTCAAAAATTTTCAGTTCTTGAATTCTTCAGGCGTAGCCCTGGTCTCCTTTGCCAAATTCCATGTCAGCTATCCCTGCAAAAAATTGCCAAGAATTTCATTATTTCAGCCAAAAATCAAGGGGGGAACAAAAAGAGAAAGTTGTATTAATTGTGAAAAGGTGCCAATTTCAAAACATTACAAAAATGGGTTTTGAAGAACCAAAAATCAAATCCATGTCTCCATGTATTTATAAAGATAATTCCATGAGGATCCATGTCATTCTGCATGCCAAGGTCAAAGGGAAGAATTTCAAAGTAATCTGGGTGAGCAAGTGCACATCTTGGGTGAAGTTGATTGAAACTAGGCTGGCGCGGTGTATAGAATAGGTGGCGCAACACACTGGAGGGGCGTGGCACACTGGGAGAATAAACCCATTGTAAATTTCCACAATTGGGTATGCAGCGCAGTGCATACAATCCAAGGTCCGAAAACATTTGAAATTTCTCCAAATTGCCATTTATTTGCGTGGATTTGCCAGGTAGGGTCAATATCATAATGATTTATCCAATTTTGTGATAAGTGATGGTGGTTCATGGATGTTAATTATTGAAACACAATCTTAAACCCTACCTTTAAGGTGCCTCAAAGGAGAATTGTTGTGGGTTCCCAATTCACTGTTTTGCTACCAAAGTTACTCCTCTTTCCCATTTCTCCCTTGTTTCATCATTTCCTACCCCCCCCACCCCTAAGCTTATCAACTCCTTCTGATACATTCTCTTTCCCACATTGAAATCCCAAAACCCCAAACCCTAGCCCTTACAAAAAGCTCCTAACCCTATATATAAAATCCCTCAAACCCTCCTACGTTTCCGTCATAAAATTTATCCTAATATTCCCTAATCCCTTAATATTTCCCCCCTTCCTAACAGTCCCCTGTTGCATGTTTCCCTTTGGTGGCAGAACCCAACTACATTACATTACAAAAGAGCAATACATAGTTTCATACATCAAAAGTCATTTCTCAAAGGCAGTTTATATAGCAGCAATTATGTCATATGGTCATTCATCCGACTATGAAGTGGAAACCCAAAGTGACTCACCCTTGGAAGGACATGCACCCCGGAGTCCTCATAAAGGTGGCAATGTTAGAGAGGAACCGAGCACCCTTACAGAATTGCAGGCCTGCCCTCTTGCCATCTATTTCTTCCAGTTTCGGTCATGTTATGAATTTTTTGAGAAGGTTGCTACTGTTCAAGTCCATCAGGAGTTGGATCGCTTGTTTGTTCTACATTTTCATGGTGATCGAGTTACTTTGGCTAGTGTCACTTTCACACTTACACCAGATTCTATCTCATTGGAAACCGACATACTTAACATTGGAGAGCCATGGAACAAGAGGCAGAAGATTGACCGGCAACATTATGAGCCATATATTAAACCCGGTTTCTTGAGGTAGCTAAAGAGAGTGTTCCCTTTCCGATATCTCAAAGATGAATATGCTCCATTAATGAAATTAATCATGAAGTATTTTAGTTGTGAAGGTCGCTTCTCCTGACTATATGCTTATCACATCAGGTTGCTCATGCATTTCACCCGGGTATGGATGATGAACATCCCATATTTCATATGCTGAAACATAGAAAGGATGACCGTCCTCGTGCAACGTAAGACCCCTCAGCAGCAGTTCAACAGTATTTGCCATTTTGCTCTCGTCAAGATTTTGGTGGATCATCAGCTTGGATTACAGGGCATCAGTTGGGATGATTTCATCTCTCATGACTTTTTTAGAGCTTCATAGGGACCTTCAGAGGTTGGACAATTGGGATTGCTGGGCACATCATTGTACATTCATCTCTGCATTTTTTGCTAAGGAGAGACCAGGGTTTTGCAGCACTGTTTGGGATCCATGTGGTTTTATGTTTTTATGGTGTTTTTCTCTAAGTAATTGTAAGTTCATTAGTGTCATGTGTATCATTTTCCTTTCTCTTCTTCTGAATTTGAACAAATGAGTGATTAAGGTAGAATCCATCCCCGCCTTTGCATTTGTTTAAATTTCCATGTTTTCATCTGTTTAAGGAGAATTCTTGAGACTCTCTTGCTCTCCTTAGCTCCTCACCAGTCTGATCCACACATTCACTCACTTTAAAGCATCAAAACGATTTCCTTCCTTTCCCCAATCAAAACTCTGTAGAAACTGTGCCTCATCCCTGAGCCCAATTTGCCTTTCCCTGTTTCCAACACAAAACCTCCAAAAACTCAAATCAAACCTTTGTACTTCATACCTAGCCTAAAATTAGCTTTTATTTCAGTCATCTCGAGCCCATTTGATTATCTTTCGCTGAGATTGACCCGGAGAGAGCCCTCTCCTATCCTCGTAGGGCTAGCTATGAGGCTGAGCATGGTTTGATGTGGACCTAGAAGCTTACCTTTTCCAGCCTGAGGTAAATATAGGCTCTAACATATCATTTAATGCCTTCCTTAAGACAACATATCATTTATCATTGATTGAGATCTATACTTTTATGGAAAAGCAAGGGAAAAATATAAGAAAAGCTGTCAAGGAGAGGGTAATTATGAGGTTCAATAGGTACCGTTGCTGGAGATCGAAGGATTGAAATATTTGTTTTCCCTGGAGCAACGATTTTTCTCTTTTCCTTTAAGGTGAATAAAGGATTAGATATAGGTAAAAAGAATTCACCTTCTGATTCCACTTTTTCAAGCTGGATCCTTTTAAGCATACTAGATCACACTCTGATTCTGATATTATTAACCCTCTACCAGATCTAGAGACACTTGTTAAGGGATATTCTTTAAGGACAAGACTTCAATCCTCTTCTTCTTCTTCAGCATTACACCCAGAAGATATGTCATCTGTAGATCCTTTTTCATTTGTTCCATCTAATATTGATTTGACTGAACTACCTCCTAGGGTTTTGTCAATGCTATTTAAAAGGAGTATATCTTCCATCATCCTTTTTAATCCAATTACTTGAGTCATATCAAGTGCCATCCATTCCTATAAAATCACCTTCATCTGAGGAAGAATTGGTTTACATTTACCTAAATTCAAACCTACATATTTCATCTCTCCAACTCCTTATTTTGTTCCATCAAATCCTACTAATCTTGAAGAGACAATTTTATGTCTTTTCAAATCCTTTATTTGATAATAAAGAAGACTTTCCATCAGGCATTCAGAAGTTGGTTATTAAAACCCCTTTGAAATCCTCAAGGAAGTCTCCTCCTTATTTCTCTCCTCCAGACACTAATACCCCCACTGACTCCTCTTCTTCACCTTCAACTTCATCATCTTCCTTTTCTTCTTCACCATCTACTCAATCACCCCAGACTCCACCTTCCCCTATGGCTTTTCAACCCATTGTACAAGCAAGATATGCTACTTTAGTCCTTCCTCAAAACTTGGCAAATTTTCCTAATGGGTATCTAAAGCATTTACCAAGATTCAATGGTGAAACTGGTCCTTTGGTAGAAGATCATGTAGCTTCTTTCTCAGATTTTGCAAATAATATAAACATAGAACATGAAAATGTTTATATGCAATTATTTGTGCAATCCTTAGAAGGAAATGTTAGGATCTGGTTTAGACAACTTAGACCTGACTCTATTAGAACATGGAATGAGCTCATAACTATTTTTAAGAATCAATGGGGGGTAAAGAAGGATCCTATCTACTTTCTCACTGGATTTGAAGAATTGAAGAGAAACCCTGGTGAGCCAGTGGCTAAATTTATCAAAATATTTAATAAACTCTATCATAAAATGCCTGTTGATTGTAAGCCACCAGTGGTAGTTGAAAAATTTAGATTTTCCAAAGCATTTGAAGATGACTTTGCAGTCATGTTAAGAGAAAAAGTATCCAATTCATTAGAAGATATGCAGACAAATGCCATAGAGGGTGAAGCTAATAGGTCTGGTTCTAGCAAACGTAAAGCTAAGGCAGAGAAAGAAGAAAGAAAATCAAAATCTAGGATTGATGACTCATCTTTGTCCAAATCAAAACTTGATGATCAAAAAATTGATGAAATCATATCTTTACTTAGAAACCTTTCGAATAGGATTTCTAAAATTGAATCACAACCTAGAACTAATCAACAAACTGTTGTTAGGCCTCAAGCTCAAACTCATTTATGAAGAGATCCTCAAATTTAGATCCTTCAGAGACCAGGTTTTGATCAAAACATCTAACCACCATTGTTGATTGATGATCAACAACCTCAGGATGTAGGTCCTTTAATTACTAAGGATATAACTAATCTTGACTCTTCAGAAGTACAAATGGAAATAGTACCTACATCTTCCTCTCAGTGTTTTGAACAAGAGCAAGGAGATACTCAACTTTCCAAATATCAATCATTTTCTAAATTTCTGATTGCAGATTTAAATAAGATATATGATCTAAGACCTAGATCAAGGCCAGGTAGACCTTTAAAATCTACAACTATAATTTAACCTGCAATAAAATCTATCCAAACAAAAACTCCAACACCTCAAACTACAAAGTCATCTACTGAAACCTTTTCATCTGATAAAACCATTTTGACAACTTTTAATATTGAGAAAGAATTGGAAAGAGTCAAGATTACGATTCCTTTAGCTGAAGTTTCCAAGAACCATGGTTACAAAAAGAAAGTGTCTAAATGGATACAATCTTCTAGTGTATATGTTGAGGGAGATATTATCAGTCTACAAGATGAAAAAACCTCACTAGTTTTTGGCCCTAGTTCTGATATGATTGATGCGATTATTCCACCCTTTTATGTCACTTTAAAGGTCCATGATTTTCTCTTGTATAACTGCATGTTGGACTCTGGAGCTTCTCATAACCTTATGCCAAAGGTAATTATGGAATAGCTCCAGTTAGAAGTTACTCGTTCCTATCATGACCTCTACACCTTTGATTCAAAGAAAGTACCATTCTTAGGACTGATAAAAGACCTAGTTGTTACCTTAGTCCAAATACTTGTTAAGAGTATAGTCTTAGACATAGTTGTCACTAATCATCTTGCCAAGTTTGGTATGCTTCTATTTAGATCATATTATGTTAAACTTAGAGGATCACTTTAGATGGACATGTCTTTTGCTACTATTCCAGTCTATGGAGGTGAACATTTAAGGTTATATAGGGAAGTCAGATTCCTCCATACTGTTTGTAGGTATGATCAAGCAAAAAATCACCGCATCTATGTAGTAGATCAGGATTTTGGTTGTTGTCAATTATCATTGAAGAATTCATCAAACTCTCAACTTGCCATTGAAAATACAGTTTCCAAACCTAAAATTGTAAAATCAGATATCTGGAAACTTTACTTTGACGAATCTTGCTCAAAGGAAGGAGCAGGAGCAGGGATTGTTGTAATATCACCAAATAAAGAAAATATTACTCAGTCATGTAAAATTGAATTTTAAGTCACCTATAATGTGGCTCAGTATGAGGCTTTTATTCTTGGTCTTGAACTAGCTAAGAGTCTAAAGGTTCAAAAATTGAGCGTCTTTTCTAATTCTGAACTAATAGTCAAACAAGTTAGAAGCTTGTGTCAAACAAAGCACCCAAGAATTAGATCTTATAGAAATGAAGTTTGGGAGACAATTGAAAATTTCTTTCAAGGATTTAACATAACTGCTATACCCAAGGATGAGAATATGCATGCTGATTCACTTTTTGTTTCAGCAAGCTCTTTCAAAATCCCTGAGCCAGTATTGTTGGAATATCATATTCAAGTCAAATACATACCATTAATTCTTGATAACCTCAAACACTGACAGATTTTTTAGGATGACGAGCAATTAATTTTTTTTCTTCAAGTCATTGATGAATGTTAAAATATGAATATTGAAGAAGATCAAAAATATGTCCAATAATGAAACCAACAGAGTCCAGAAACTTAATTTAGTCCTAAAATTCTTGATCATGATATCATTCAGTTATGTAATAATTTTATTCCCAAAGGATTAGTTCCATTGGAAAAACTATTTGATAATAATGATGTCTCCAGAAACCCCTTCTCTAATTCACCTGAAGAAGAAATTGAAGAATGAAATATTGGGACTTTAGATGAAGTTAGAAATGTTAAAATATCATCATCTTTGCCTTTGGATGTTAAAAACAAGTACTTGAATCTTCTTAAAAATCACAAAGATTTTTTTGCCTAGTCTTATAATGAATTAAAAACTTATGATACATCTTTGATTGAGCATAATATTCCTCTGAAACCAGAAGAAAAACCCTTCCAATAAAAATTAAGAAGAAGCAATCCAATACTTCTTCCAACCATTGGGAAAGAACTTAAAAAGCTACTTGATGCTCATATAATAGTACCTTTGAGGTATTATGACTGGGCGGCTAACCTAGTTCCTATCATAAAGAAAAATGGTGAAATTAGGTTATGTTTAGACTTTTTTAAATATTAACAAGTCATCTTTAAATAACAACTACCCATTGCCCAAAATGGATCAACTACTTCAGAAAGTTTCAGGTGAAAATAGGATTTCTACCCTAGATGGATTCTCTAGTTACAACCAGATTATGGTGATTCAAGTTGACCAAGACAAAACTGCTTTTACTACTCCCTGGGGTACATTCATGTATGTTAGGATGCTATTTGGACTAACAAACGCTAGAGCCAATTTCCAGAGAGCCATGGATCTAACATTTGTTGTTAAGACATATGAATTCACTGTCATTTATCTAGATGATTTAACGGTTTTCTCTTATTTTGATGAAAATAATTTAAAACACTTGAGAATGGTTTTTGATAGGTGCAGAAAATATGGCATAGCCATAAATCCAAAGAAGTCTTTATTTTTTGTAAAGAAAGGTAAATTACTAGGGAATATTATCTCTGAGGGAGTTATCATTGATCCAAAGAGAGTTTCAGCTATTCAAACTTTGTCTTTTCCTAGAAACAAGAAGGAGATACAAACTGTAGGAAAATTAATTTTATCAGAAGGTTTAGCCCTAAATATGCAAAGATAGTAAAAGATATAACTTATATGTTAGAAAGGAACAATGAAGTGAAATGGACAGTTTCTGCCAAATATGCTTTTGATCAGATCAAAAATGCTATATTTGAAGCCCTTATATTAGTCAGTCTTGATTACTCCTTCCATTTTAGCATATTTTCTTTTACATCAGAGACAACCTTAGCAATTGTACTTTTACAAAAGAATATAAATGGTGATGACCAGCCCATAGCCTTCTTTAGTAAAGTCATGAGGGATTCCGAGCTTAAATATGGTATTATTGAAAAGCAAGCTTATGCTTTAATCCAAGCACTCAAAGCCTTTAGAACCTATGTCTTGAATTCACACATTATAGCCTATGTCCCTAATCATTCTGTCAAAATTGTTTTGACCCAACCTGATATTGATGGAAGAAGAGGTAGAAGGATTGCCAAAATTCTTGAATTTGATCTTGAGATCAAGACCACAAAGTTGGTGAAAAGTCAAGGTTTGGCAAAAATGGTGGCTGAATCCAATTACAAAGTATTGGGAATAAATTTCATTTCTGAACATTCATTTGAGAAGAATCCACAAGAACCTTCTCAAATTGCAGAAGAGAAAAATCCATAAGAACCTTCCTTAAATGAAAAAGGGGAGAATCCACAAGAACCTTCCTTAAATGCAGGAGGGAAGAATCCAAAAGAACTTTCTCAAAATTTGAAAGACAATCCACAAGAAGCTTCTTCTTCAGATCAAACCATTCTCATTCATATAGATTAGAAATATCTACTCTCTGATTGGTATTCTGATATTGTGTAGTTTCTTAGAGATTTTCAATGTCTAGTTGAACTTGGCTTGAAGCAATGTAAAGCCCAGAAGCTTAAAGCAGTTAAATATTGTATTATCAATGGTAATCTATACTGGAAGGATCATCTCAATATCATCCTTTTTTTTATTGAAAATAAAATAGAGGTAATTTTAGATCAGTTCTATGCAGGGTTTTGCGGTGGACACTATGCCTAGAGAGCAACAACTTACAAAATTTTAAAGGCTTGTTTCTGCTAGCCCACACTATTTAAAGAAGTTGGAGCAAGAGTTAGAAGTTGCACACAATGTCAAATATTTGCAGGGAAGCAGAAGATGTCAGCACTCCATCTTGTTCCAGTATTGGTTCAAGCACCCGTTCTACAATGGGGGTTGGACTTCATAGGGGAGATTCATCCACAATCAAGTAATCAACAGAGATGGATTCTAACTACTCCAGAATATTTTACCAAATGGGTGGAGGATATACCTCTTAAAAATGGAACCGATATTGTTGTAATTAAATTCCTTGAGGAAAATATTTTATCTAGATTTGGATGTCCTCAACATATTGTTAAATATAATGCATCAACTTCTAGCAATGTTAAAATGATTGAGTTCTATCAAAAGTATTCAATTCTTTTGCATCATTCTACACCATACTATCCACAGGGTAATGGGCTAGCATAGTCCTCCAACAAGAGATTAGTTAAGGTCATTAAGAAGACTCTTGAAGACAATAAAAAGAGTTGGGACAGTCACCATAACCATGCAATTTGGGCAAACAAAGTTTCTCGTAAGAGTTCCACAGGCAAGTCTCCTTTCTAATTAATCTATGGCAAGGAAGAAGTTTTTCCCATTCACTTATCTTTACCAATTATGTGATTGCTTAAGGAATATTATGAAGAAAAAGATGGTTTCTCAAGAAGGATTAATCAAATCATTGAATTAAATGAGAACAGGGATGAAATTCAGTACAAGCTAAGGAAATATCAAAACAAGATGAAGGAGTTGTTTGACAGAAAGGGCAGAGAAAGAAATTTCAAGAAACGAGACCTGATGCTTGGATGGGATACACGAAGGGAGGATAAAGGTAAGCATGAAAAATTTGACAGCCTCTCATTTGGTCCATTTATCATTGAAGAATTCAAAGGAAATAATACATTCATCCTATAGAATTTGGAAGGACAATATTCCTCATTTCCAGTCAATGGGCTAATGATTTTCATCCATTCATTCATCATTGTGAATATTTAGAGAGTTCATTTTATTTTGAAAAATCACAAGTGTGTAATTGTTTCAGCAAAGACTCCATATCTCGAGAAGAAGGCACTTGGATCTGCTTGTTATCTTCATTCCACTGGGGGAAGTATTACCCAGTTGGAGCCGACGTTGTAACATTATTTGGTTTTGATAAGTTAGTATATTAGTTAAAAAAAAATTCAAAATGTTAAGTTAGGATATGGATGAGAAAGAAAGATGAATAAAAAATGTTAGGATAATTATATATTTTATATGCATCCATAGCAAGTAAAATGTTAGGAGTTAGTTGCCCTAAATAATGGAGGAAAAATAAAAACAAAAAAAATGTTAGGGAAGCAAAAAGAAAACAAAGGCTTTAGTTTCAAAATAGAATAAATTGAAGGGTTGCTCGCTTAAATGCGACACATTAGAAATGTTAATTTTTTATTAATTATTGATTAATCTCCTTAAAAGGTATTAATATTTGTTGTAAACCTTGGCACACATATTTGATAGAGGCCAAAGTCGCTAGATGAAAAAATAACATGTCGGATTTAAATAAAAGGCGTGCATCATTCAACGATCGATCTACTCCCCACACAGATCAACGATGGGGAGAGACCTCACAATCCCCTCGACCATTTCTCATTAATGCGATGGGGGGATTTGAAAAGTGGTTTTAGTGGTGGATGCCCTAACCCTACGTGTCACCACCCTATAGCATTGCACCCGCCCGCCCCGCTCAAAACCATAAATCATTCGCTACCCCCTCTGTAATCCGCTTATAGTTTTCTTCCACCAACAGTCCTCCATCCCGCGTCTTAACTTTTATTCCTTGACTAATCCAATGTTGCCACCGTACACGCCTGTTGTCAAGTCATCTTATCCATTTCCACCTCACATGCCCGTGGCCCTGCTATCATGTCTGTTCCTATTTGTTTGTTGCAACTCCGCTCCTATACATTAAGGCCGCTACGGTCATAAATAAAATCATTAGCCCATCCCGAATGTTATAAATACACCTAAACTTGCCTCTTTGTCACTTTCCTCTTACTATTTACTGTTATTTTCAAATGAAACAATTTTCTGCATAACCTTTTCCTATTCGATCAATCTGTCACCAGAGTCGCTCTTTCCTCTGTCTGTCAGCATGGCCCCAAAAGGGAAAGCTAAAAATCATAGTACAGAAGAAAACACTCCTACTACCACCCAACCTGATCTTGACCATGTTCCTCTCGTTGACTCTCTTTTTAAGATTGTAGATGCCTTGTGTGAGTTCGATTTCCATGAACTATATCTATGGCTCAAACAAAAATACCTTGACCAGGAAGACCCAATCAAATTCTGGAAATCACTATTGCCTTTGTTTAGTTTCCCAAAAACACATGATTTCCGTGACCTAATTACATGGTGCCAAGCCAAATATGACCCGGTAAAAAGAGGATTCGTGGCTCAAAATTGAAACATTCTAATCACCATCTCTGTTGAAACCATAAACTAGATGCTCTTAATCCCTAAATTAGACTCTCTTAGCCATTTTTCACCAACATCACTTATGGATTTGTACCATAAGTCAAACTTTCCATAGAGAGCCCAAATATTTGAAATATTTTTACCCGAGGATGCAAAATTACCAAAAAGGAATCAACCCTACGCATCTTCAATGTTTCCTGAAGCCTCCAAAAATTATATTTCTTTGCTTTCTTACTTGTTAGGATATCCAGATTACCAGTTTGTTGATGAAACCATCCTTGGATTCCTTTCCATCTTCAACAAATATCAACAACCATCATTCATGTATAATCATAGCCAATTCCTAGCTAATAATATACATGAAAAATTCATGAATTTTACTGTACAGAGAGTGCTTAGCTACAACTTTGTAATTTTTCACATGTTTCTTTTTCAGCAGGGATATCTGTTGCCTATCAAGCTCAACAAAAAAGATGAACAAGGAGTGAATCAATCAGTGATTCATTGGACCGAAATAGTCAAGACAACTTCTACCGGCTCTTCATTTTCATATTCTATAGATACATTCATACACCTAGTGGCAGAACTCCTCAACAATCAGATAGAGCCAAGGATTGGAGATGACATAAAAATGATTTTACACTTAAGTGATCAGACTAAAACTAGTGACTAGTATTTATACCAGAACTATACATAGATAAGGGTATATGGTTGTGAGCTTGCACCATATAAGCTGCCCAAGTATGTTCCTATGAGAATATTTTCTCTAGAATATATTAGGCAACCGATTAACATGGATGACTTTCAATTTGTGTTAGTAAAAAGGAAATCTCAATTCAAGATCAAGGCAAAGATTGGATCATTCATTTGCAACATTAGATCAGCTAATGTTGAGGCAAATATATTGTTGAAGAAGATGAATTTTCAACCTATCTTTACTTGGTCTTATGACCCTTTTGGTATTATTTCTGCCTTGAGAATTGAATTAAAAATGACTCCTTATAATCATACTCCAAGACCAGAAATAGAAAATTTCATGAATCAAGAGTAGTGGGTTGATGGGACACTTCAAGAGGCAGATGAAAAAGTTGTATCCACCCCCACTGAACAGACTCCAGTTGCTCATAGAAAGCAACAAAAAAGGGTAAGATAGGAGACTTCATCTATTGAGGAGATTATGAAAGGATTCGTTTTTCAATAGAAGAAGCCAAAGGTTGGCTTGGTCACATCAACAAAAGAAACTCAACCAGTAATAATTGATCTCGAAGATTTAGAAGTTTCTACATCAGTAGGAGTTAGTGTTTCAACCACTCCTACTACTAGTGTTTCAACAACTCCTCCTACAACTTCACCTTCTAGGGAACCTCTAGAAATCATTCAATCCATAGGAACCAATTCGTCAGATGATCATAAAATCTTCTCAAAGTTCCTTGAGATTAAACAGAAGAATGGGACCTTGAAGTCTAATGTATATAGCCATTTCTAGAAACAAGCATCAACTTCCCAACATAGGATTATTTCTACTTTTGACAGTGAGAAAGGAAAAATGCAAATGGTCTTGCAAGCCCAAATTCCATTTCCTAAGTCTCCATCAAATTATAAAAAGACTGTATTTTCATTTGTTACCAGTGAAATTCATCCAATTGACCAGATGGATATGCACAGACAAACTGGTGACATGTTTTTTTCTACCATGAAAGCTACAGCTATGTCTCTTTCCAAACTTAGGACTTCCCTATCCAATGTTCAGTCTCAGCTCAAGTTAGAAAATATTTCTTCCTTAGCCAAAGATAACAGAATAAAGTCATTGGAGGATTTTGTAATTAAGGTAGGATATGATCCCAAAGATGTAAAAGCTACAGAGTTACTCCTCTTTTGAGAGGTATATAGAAGTGGATGAAACATCTAGAAAGATGGTGAATTTGGAAATCCAAAGTGAAAAAGATGGGATCAATTGTGTGAAACAATTGAGTAATTTCCAATCCTAATAGTCTGACATCTCATTAGCTCTTTCAGGCCAGATCTTCAACAGATTCCCAAAAGATAGAGCCACCTCTTCAACAGTTTTTCGGTTCCTACAATATTGTCCTATTTTTGTAATTTTGTCCTATTTTGGTATACTGTTCCAATATAACGCAAATATTTTTCAATTTTTTGTATAAATAACTCCTTTGAGTTATTATGGGTTGAATCCTTGATTAGGAGTTCAAGACCAAGTGTTGAAAAATGCTCAAAAACGGAAGTGCTCAAAACTAGCTTGGACCTAAACAACTGGATAGAGCTCGTCCTCCTGATTCCAACATCGTGAATGATTCGAAAAACGGACTCCGTATACAGAAGTTATGCCAAAAAGAAAATTGTCCAATAATCGTTAATTTTTGAATTTTTTTCCCAAAAAATTAAAAAATATATATATTCCATAGAATATTATTTGTAGTATTCTCTAAAATATTCCTAGGCATATTCTATTTTGGGTGGCCAATAGAACGTTGCCATGTGGCATGCTGAGAGGCCACCACGTGGCATAGGTGATGTCAACAAAGGGATGCATATTTTAAAATTTGATTTGGTAGTGAACATGGGACCTCCCGCTTAACGGTACGCAACCTTTACCACTAGACCACGTGGTTCGGGCGTGCTACCTAAACAGAAAAGCCTTATATTAAAGTTTAAATTTGGTTAGCCACCTGGCACAAAATCTGAGGATAACCTCCAGCCTGCAAATTGTGGTCACATGGGCCAATTATCTGGGAGTTAACTGATAGTCTAGTTAGTGGCAATTTTGGCGGAGGCGCCATTTTTGGCGGACCCACCATACGTGGCGGACTTAACTATAGTTAACTAAAGTTAGCTGGAGTGGTTTTAGGGGAAAATTGGTAGTGGTACTAAATGATCCATAACTTTGGCCAGGAAAGGCCTTTTTGGACGACACTGTTTTTGATTTTGGGTCCCTTGGACCTTCTGAATCCATTGGCATAGGTTTTACAGCCAAAAGAGGTCATTTGTAGGTGGTTTTGCTTCGTGGAAGTTCCAGTAGACATAAGGGCCATATTAGTTTGGAGCTGCATTGGGATGTGTGCAACCATTGAATGTGAAACAAAGGTCATTCCTGACTTATTTGAGCATTATGAATCCATTTATACAACTCTTTTTTCTTGTTGAAGCATTCTTCACCACAAATTTCTTCAGGGAAATTTTTCAGGGCCACTAGGGCCATTTCAGTGCTTGAGCTATTTGGGGGTTGTATTCATCTGTTTTTGGTGACTCAAAAGCCCACTACTTCTTTTTTCGACCTTCTAAGTCCATTGGAAGAGGTTTCAAAACCATCGGAGGTCATCTTCACCTAAAATTTCTACATAGAAGTTTAAGGGCCCACTAGGGCCATTTGGAGAAAGTACTATTTAAGGTACAATTTCACTTTTTAGTGCTTGGGGAAGAGCATTCTTAGCTATTTCCTATGTTCTGATTCTATTTTTTCAATCAGACTTTCTGTTAGAGGCACTTATTTACTTGTATCAGCCTTTGTAACATTCTTAATATAAGAGGACAAGCCTATTTTGGAAGCCCTGGTCTAGCAGATGTAGCCCAGGAGGGGTGAACTACTTCATCATGTTTGTGTCATTATTTGCTGAAGTTTTCATGATAAACAAATTTGATATAATGTGTTAAACAAAAAATTTAAATAACTTGCCTTCACACATAAACACCTAATCAACTGCTCAAACCTATTTGTTTTATTCTGCAAAACATCAAGCTTCAAGCATGAGTATTTTAATGACATCAGAGTGTTTACCTCTATTATTTCTTTAGGCAGAGCCTGTAGAGGCCTAGGTAGCCTCTAGATCTCATCCTCTCTTTAGAGGTGACATATCCGGTAAATGCCCCTAGATTCTATCTTTGTATTAGAAATATGAAGTTCTCACATTTTCAGAGTTAAACTTGGAGTTGCTTGCACATTTAAAATTATTGGAAATGGATACCTTGCATCCTTTATTCAAGTACCTTCCATTTTCAGATCAACCCTTGAAAAAGCTATCAAGCATATTTGTACTAAGTTGGAGCACTTTTTTTGGAATAATAAAGGATTCTAGATTTATCTCATATGGTCAGTTTCTCAATGAGATATATTTATTTTTATTCATTCATTATGTTTTCTTTATATAAATTACATATTTTACAGTTATCCGACTCAAAATTTAATTGGGTTTCAGTCTCATTTTGGATCCTATGTGAAGTTTTCATTATAAATAAGAGAGTAATTTACAAAATTGTTTGTTATTGTAAGTTCCTCTTTAAATATAAATTACATCATATTTCTATAATAGTTTAATTATATTTTGTTGATTAAGCAAACACTATTTTCTTAATTTCTTCTTATAATGGGTTAAGTATTCAGTTTGAATATTAAATGAATTATACTTCTCCATTCTCTACTTATCCACCCCATTAAAATCAAATTAACTATGTGCAGTTAAAGAACAACCTTTCATTTTACTTGGAAACCTATTTAAGTTTGAAGCACCTGTTTATAAATTATTCATTGGTCATCCAACGATTCAAAACAAAAAAACATTATAAATGTTTTGGCGTATCTAATTGACCTACAGTTATCTCAAAGGACAACAGGAAGAACTGCAACTCCTGGATCTAATTTGTACTGCGGCGAGAGTACCGCAACTACCGGATATGATCTAGAAGATAAGGTAGTGAACGATCTTTAGATAGCAGAGGGAACTATGTTCACAAAGGAGTGTTAGGTGCTATAGATCGTAATATACACAGGTGTCCAACAATAATACTCAGTCCAATATTTCAAGGAAATAACTAAGGAGTATCAATCGTACCCTTAGCCGTACTACTCTACTACCCTATAATGCAAGTGAGTAATCTCCCAAAGTGTTGTTCTCATTTTACTGTAGCAGCAAGATGGTTGTTGACTTATTTAAGGCTAGGTTTCAGGTGAGCCTAGGAGACTTCCGATATACCCAAGGGTACATGGAAGTGAAATCCGTGTGCGGTTCTGTCTAATGCACTACTACTCGAAGGGGTACCCACAGGGGTTACAAGGGTGTCCAACAAGCATGACCACCTCTTGTAGTTCCTGCGTGCATGCCTCCCCAAATCCACAAGTTTATGTGCTCAACGATAGATCCTGTGGTTTAAAGATGTTGAAACATGTCTCTAGCCTAAAGAAATTTTGCGAAAATTGGAGGTACAACGACCATGGAAAGTGCTCTGAAATATTCTAGAATACCATAAATACAAAGAAATATAGCCTAGAACATAGAATAAAATGAGAAAAACAATAAGTATTTTATTATTCAGAAATAGTTCCAATGTTCACTTGCCTCTTCAAGGGGGCAACCTCTAGCAGAGCAGAGCTTGATTACAATAAGATTCCATGATCTTTCCTTTACTAATTAAGGCTATTTATAGCTAAATGACATCCAAAACCCTAACTACTAGTGGTCCCTTACATAAAATGGGTTAACCACTTTATTTATTAACTATGGCCCATTTACAACTAACTGTGGTCCCTTTTTCTAATGTGGGTCAACCACTTACAATTATAAATGTGGGCTTTATTTACTCTCTAACTAACTATGATTATGACTTAGCCCATTTGGCTTATTACATAAATAAAGGGGTTAGGTTTGGACCCTAACATGAACAAAACTATACTAAAACTAAACTAAACAACATAATCCAATCTTGTGAACCAAAACAAATTAACAAAGGAGTAGGAAAATGATCCTCTTTATTAATTTCTAGTGGTGGAAGAGTTAGAAATAAAGTATCAAATACAAGTGAAGAGAGTTGGTTGAGAAATGGTGCTCAATAGGTCTCAACATGGATTTCCCATTCTCAATCTCTTTTGCAAGCTCTTACTCTCTCAAAGAAGCATAGAAAAATACTCTCTCAAAGAAGCATAGAAAACTCTCTATAATGGTGGTATTCTCCTCATAATGGTATGCTAGATTGATTTGGAACAATTTTGGCAACATAATGTTGCACATCTTCTTCTTGTTTTTGGCTCTCCATGCACTTGTATTGATATAATTTTTGAACACTATTTCCCTCCTTTGGCTCATCAATAGGGTTGTTTGCCTCATTAATGAGATAAGAGCTACCATCCTCATGTCATTAAGGCTTCTTAAGGCTCAAGTATTGAATGTTCAGCCCATCATGTCAAGATATGAAATGTTTTTCAAGAAATTTTTTGTCTGAAGGTATTGACTGAGCTTCTAGTGACCCTCTTGGATATCGAAGGAAAAAGCATGAAGTAGTGAATTTTTTTCTTTCTGGCACCTAAGATGGTTTATCTTTTAAATCAACCTTGGGAATTTTTTTGATTTTTTTCCTTCTATACTGTTTCGTACTGAAAATGTGACATTTGTACATGTTGATCACTGACTCTGAGTGTCTTCTACTACGTACAAACGAGTGTACCATTTTCTCATAATAACACATGCATTATTTATTTGGCCATACATTGATGATGTTGGAGAGTTTGATATTGTATTGACCCATCGATTACTAGTGATTCCCTTTTTCTTGTCGATTTGTTGCTCAGAGCTACAGTTGATACTATAAGAGTATGCGTCTATGTTGTTGAGACTTATTAATGATATATTGTTTATTGATGATGAGGTTATCTTCACTATGTCATATTATTTGTGTTTCTACTATGACATCATTTTGCTGCATATCTCTATGTGGAGTATGTTTGTTTTTAGTGTCTTTACCATGATTTTTCTATAGAGGGTTCACTGTTAGTGTTGGTTGGTATTTGATATGTTGTTGATCAGTCTTATTTTTCCAATATACCTAATGGCTTGTGACTATTTTAGATGCTACAAAACGTATTCATTGATATCACATTTCTATGTTTTTGGGATTCTTGTTTATGATTGAGGTGTTGAGAGTAGCCATGTACTATTGTTGGGCATGGAATCCCCCCATGGCATGTCTTGGGGCTCAAAGCCCAAGTTTTGACTTGATATTGTTGTAAAGACTCCGCGAATTGCGGGCGCGGAGCACAAAATGGATGATAGAGTCATAGGGTTGTCTGCCCTAATTTTGTAATATAATGTCTGCCTACCCATGGTCTGTGGACCATGGGATTGTATAAGTAGAGTGAGGCTCTAAGTTGTAAAGAGACATCTAATAGAATAAAAGATGTGCATGAAAGGTCTTAGTGATTAAGTCAAAGTTTCTCAGTGTGTCTTGGGTTGTAAAGTAGGAGAAGGATTTGCAGTTGAGTGCGTAGAGGCCTAATAGTCCACAGCTAAGTGCGTAGACCCTTGCAGCTGAGTGCGTAGGGTGGAGTCAATTTTGTAACCAAAGAAGAGATTAATAAAGAGAAGGTTTATCATAATTCTATGTATTTGTTCTTAAGTTAATACATGTTTATTGTAAGTTGCAAATATATTGTTTGTTTACTGTGCGCACCTGTATAAATGATTTATGTTGTTAAGCAGAACTTAAAGCATGCAAGTAGGCTAAAGTAATCAGCTAACATTAGAATACTAGTAAAGGCTTGGGTAATAACAACGTTCGACCCCCGAGTAGGGCTTGTGAAGGTAGCACCTCAGGCTGTGAGGTAGGGGAAAGTGCATGTAACGATGTGCATGCAGGGTTGAACCGTGGACCACTTGAACTCATCAGACATATCCAGGGTGTGGAAACCTGGTTCTAGCACCCTCCCATACTACTTCGGGTGAGACCTCAGTCCACGCTCTGCAGACTGTTGCCGAAAGGGCCAGTAGTATTGGGATTTGTTTGGCTAAATCACCTCTGAACCTAGGTTAGGCCCCATCAAGCCAACAAATGGTTCTATTGCTAGGACTGGGATCTACATAAGAGATGTCTGATGTTGTGTCACTGGAATCCGAAAAAGAAAGAAATTGAAGGGTGGTTGGACAGAAATATTCACGAGTTCGTGGTGTAGGAAAACAAGAATCCATGAGTATCAAAGGAATAGTGGTTAGAGTGCTACTTATATATGGAAATCCACGAAATTTTCTTTGCATCCTTCCCCTCTGAGTTGTATGAGTGGATCACGAAGCTAGCAGACAGTCAAGGAAGGTGTAGGCTCGAAAACCTGATTGTGTGGCCTCCAGAGTTGGTGTAGGGACTAGAAGCATTAGAAGATAAGATTGCATGCACTATGGACAATTGGCTCGATCGAATTATAGGATGGTTTATCACTGAATTCATGGTAGACATGTCAGTTAGATATAGCGAGGCGGAACGACACTTCCTCAAAGGACCACGAGGTAAGTACATTAAATATTTGAACACTTGGATTAAAATGCAACTTTGTGAAAAGCGGGTTATGCGAATAAATTGATGTTTGGGGCTATGCAAAGTGGGAGGATATACAGAAATGGAAGTAGTGAAGAATTAGAGACTAGTCCCTTGATTTCACCTCCGCGAGAAAGCGAGGAAGAGCTCGCGAAAGTTTCAGCGAGAAGCGTGATCAGTCTGATAAGGTAGTGATTTCTGCACATACCACCCCCACCTACACCACCACTAGTTTCATCATCATCACATCCATCTTCACCCAAACCACCTCCGCCACCACCACAGTTCAATATGACGAGCGCCAAAAACTTGTTGTATTCAAAGGAGTAGGGAACGAAGATCCAAACCAATTTTGGTTCGTGGTAAAGGCTGTATGGGAAGCGGAAGGAGTCACAGATGATAATATCAAGAAGATAATGATGGTAAGCACGTTTCAGGATCACGCATTGACGTGGTACATTAAGAATTCCAATGGCAATCCAAATGCCAGGATCGCGGATATCTAAGTTGCGCTAAACAAGGAATTAGCAAGCCAAAATCAGAGACGCAATCGATTATTGGGTTTAAGGAAATCACGATGCCTCTAGGTGAGACCCCCTGGGAGCTAGGTCAAAGACTGAAGGGAATGATTCGTGAAGTCAACATGACCTTGTTAAATGGGTAGCACTGCCCATGGTTTGTAGTGTCACTAACGACAAATTTAAGGACAACATTGTCATAGCATAAGCTATCCACTTAGGAAGAAGCTTTAGAGATCATGATGAGACTGCATGAGACCCCAATACAAGATCCTAGCCTGGGATTCCAATAGATCCACACGCAGTTAAAAAAATTGTGTCTTGAGATGCAGAGTTTGAAACAAGATAGGACAACTCGGCCATAAGTGCGCAAGGAAGTGTGTTGCATAAAATGCAAGGGCCAAGGGCATGACAAGGACCATTGTCCAATCTTCGTGAACTACCTAGCGGAGGAGGGCCAATGCCATTGAGACCAGAGGCACAAGCAAGGCCGAGTACGGTGAGTGCATTATGGTGCGTGATTTGTTAGATAGGAGGGAAGTATGCTACAGATAATTGTCATCTATTACAAAAGTATATGCAGATGTCCCAACAATTATTCTATAATTTCTGCAGATTAGTAGGCCATGATGAGCGTACCTGTAGAAGTTATGAACTGATGATGGATCAGACTCCTACCTACATGGTTTAGACTGAAATGCAAGCCCTCAATCAAAATGTAAGGATGGCACAGACTAGATTTCAAGGACGCAGACAAGGTCGAGGTGGAATGGGACCAGGAAGGGGTCGCAGACAACTGATTTGTTACAATTGCGGACGGCCAAGGCGTTATGCTTGCGATTGTACAAATCCGACAAGAGAATCATGTTTATATTGTACCCAATTTGATCATGAGATGGAAGACTGTCCCAACCTAATAGCGAGGTTGCGCAATAAAGGAACACTCCAACCTCCCCCGACTCAGAACCTGCAAATGATGAGGTTTGAACCATGTGAGGAGGACCCGAATGTAAACATCGTCCTCCGTAGCGGTATCACGACAGGAGATGACAAGGGCAAGGCAGCCTGAGGAAAGTGCGTGGGTTCGTAAGGCTCCCACAAAGGAACCTGAATTTGACTTGGAGCGTACGATGGAGACATTCATGGAAGCTAAGAAGAGCTTCATGGAGGCCTCCACTTCAGGTAGTAAAGACAAACTGGAACTGGAGATGGACCCCTCAATGTTGACTACCTTTCTAGAGACATGCATGAAGCTGTTGTGTGACAACAAGACTATGAGGGGATTACAAGAACTCCTTAGTAGATGTGCTGGATAAGGGAAACCTCGGGTAGTCTAGAAGCTCAAGAAGCACACAATGCGAATAGGAAGGGAGACGAGATTGACTGCGAAAATCAGGGAATACGAAATGGATCAAGTGATTTTGGATCTAGGATCGGATGCAAATGTCCTACCAAAGCAGACATGGGAGTGCATGGGCAGACCCACACTGCAATGGTCACCGATCCAGCTGCGAATGGCCAACCAGCAAAAGATCCTACCGATGGGAATATTGTAGGGAGTAACGGTAGATATCGAAGGTGTGAGCATGCTTGCGGATTTCGAAGTAATAGATATTGTCAATGACAAAAATCCCTATCTCGTGCTACTAGGAATCAATTGGGCAACAGACATGAATGGAGTGATAAATATAAAGAAGCGCAAGATGATCTTTGAGAAAAAGTCACTGCGCATAGTGGTACCTTTAGACCCTGTGGAAGGATCGCGCTACACAGAGCGGTGCGCAATGATGATAGCGATGACGATCTAGACTATATCTACAAGATAACCACGTGAGAGCAGGATTGGGTGAATCCAATAGTAGATGGCAAGATTTCCTGGGAGTGCGAAAACTCTTGCACTTTGGATTTAGATGACGAAATAGAATGATGGCAGAACTGGTTGCATGAGGTAACCACACTCAATTGCAACATGATGATAAGGTCACTACTTTGTGTAGCAATAGAGACAAGAGATCCGCCTATTTATGATGAGTTGATAGCAATGGATGAATTCCTGAACAAACTTGAAAGCGAGGTGCTAGAATAGAGATGGTTCGATGCTATGAAATGGGCACTACGCGCTATGCCCACAAGGTGGTGGGGTACACACCAGCTGAATTATAAGGACTAGCAGGGATGTAGAAGGATGATGCACCTACGATTTGGGAAACTATAGATGTGGCTAACAGACAAGTACGACAGATGGGATGATCCATGTGCACACCTCGCGAAATGGACCAAGGTCTACAGCGAAGAGCCACAACCTGAATGGGTGCATTCGTTTTGTCATATCCTAGATGTCATACCCATGAATTGGTATACTGAGACAGAGCTCCGCCATGGCATGAGCGAATGGGATATCTTGCACAACGGATTCTTGTTAACCTTCACATTTGAATATCATTGGTGGGATACTGTTGATGATGCACTACAAGCAGTAAAAGCAGCTATCTTCAAAATACCCTAGGAACCAATGGAAGTGCTTCAGTTGGAATGGGCGACCTAGCTGAGCTGCACGCTGGAGTGTTACAATGTAAATATTGAGGAGGATGATGAGGATCCATGGAAATTTAACATCCCAGAAACTGAAGGTTGTCGCGAGGTTTGAGGACCATTAATTGAAGACCCTAACATCACTGTACCACTAAAAACAAAGCAGGTAAATATTGGGATGAAGGCTGAACCCAAGTATGCAATGCTTGGTGACTATTGGGATGATGCCATGGTGGACAAGGTCATTGAGTTACTCCGTGAGTACCAAGACTTATTCCCGACCAAGATTACAGACTTAAAAGGGATCGTTGGTGAATTAGGGATGATGACGATAACCCTGAAACCTGACATGAAGTCGGTGAAGCATAGGCCTTACCACTGGAATCCGAAGTATAAGGAAAAAGTCCGCGTAGAACTAGAAAAAATTCTCACAGCCGGAATTATTGAGCCAGTAGAAGAATTCAACTGGGTGAGTCCTATGGTAGTGTAGGAGAAAAAGAATAAGGGCGAGATAAGAATATGCATGGACCTCAGGAAGTTGAATGACCCCTGTGTACATGACCCATTCCTGACACCATTCACAGATGAAGTATTGGAAAATGTTGGCGGACAAGAAGCATAATATTTCATAGTTGGGTTCTCAGGGTACGACTAGATCAAGATCACGTTAGAAGACAGGAGAAAAAAACCTTCACAATGGAATAGGGATACTTTCAATACATCATTATGCTGTTTGGATTGAAGAAAACACTAGCCATCTTTTCACGCATAGTTGTTGCTGCATTCAGAGAATACATCCACAAGTTCTTGAAGGTCTATTTGGATGATTGGATTGTCTTTAGATTGGTTAAGCACCACGTAGCAAGCTTACGCTTGATGCTTGATATTTGCTGACGACACCAAATTGAACCTTAAGAAGTGCACATTCCTGGTTCCCTTTGGGAACTTGTTAAGACATGTGGTCTGCAAACAGGAACTGATGGTGGACCCTATGAATATTGTCGTAATTCTAAATTTGGAAGCACCATGAAGTGTTAAACATTTGCGCTCTACCTTGGGACACATGGGGTACTATAGAAATTTCATCAAAAGCTATGCCCAAATCACTGTGCCAATGGAGAAACTATTGAAAAAGGATGTCACATTTTGCTAGAATAATGATTGCATGAAGAGCCTGGATGTCCTAAAATGGAAATTGGCCTCCGCTCCAATCCTGGTCTTCCCTAAATGGGATGTTGATCCGGATTTAAATAGGAATGCAATAGATTACAGAGATAACCATAAATACAGAGATGCGATAACCATAAATAAAGAGATGCAACAGAAATAACACTTCATTTCATTGATGGAAAATACCGAAATATGATTACAACCAGAGTTGGAAATAAACCAGCTAGGACGATGGTAGCTTATCTCTGAGAAGAGATGTGCGGCTACATGTCTCTGAACTGTTCCGAACCTGTGTTACAATGAGGCTCGAAGGCCTATTTATTATTGAGAAACAATGGAAAACCCTTCACATTCCAAAACCGACCCTTAGAAGATGAAACGCCAAATTGTGGGCCCCGTTTTGGTAAAATTGGTACATCAATTTCCCGGG